>OMNW01014980.1:0-19312 GCA_900303245.1 Selene dorsalis
TTCCAGAACACTGAATCACTGTCTCCTTTTCTTTCTCCTCCAGGAGCATCGGAGTTATAACCTACATACTGTAAGTTCAAATGTGTGTGTGTGTGTATGCCAGCCGCAGCAGTTAACACTAGGGTTGACACCTTTTATGTAATAATATAAAATAAGGGCCCCACCCCAGCGACAAAGATTTTTCAAGAATTCAGTTCAAAATGCCAAAACTACAGTGGCCCAGTGAGCTCACACTACAACCAAAGAAAAGATGCAAAGAGATATGTGTGATAAATTCAGCTAAACAACTTAATTGGTTTGAAAACAGATGCACTGGAACATCTCACAACACCTGCAAATACACAAACGTGCAACAAAAACTCACAACAGTGTTTCCAGGGACACAGAAAAGTGACGGACGTGGCTGAAAACTACAACTGAGCAGTAACTAACTAACAGTAGATATTTGTAATAATGTCTAAGTCGTGCAAGATTGACCTTATAATTAATCAAACAAGCAAACACCTCTAAGTGGTAGACATCTTCAGAGGTTGAGAATCATTGAAAAAAAGTGCATCCTAGAGTCCGTCACTTTTTTTGTGGCTGTTATTCAAAAATTCAGGACAAATTGTGTTTGTCGCCTCATCTGTAGCTCTGCAGCCCTGGTCTACAGCTTGACACTGAAACCTGTCAGTCACAGATCAGAGATCAGTTTGCAGCGTTGTCTCAGACGTCATATGATGTGTGAGCAGCCTCCTGTGTGTGGATGGATTCAGATGTGGACTCTCTCTCTCTCTCCTCAGACTGAGCGGTCTGTCGCCGTTCCAAGGTGAGACTGATGAGGAGACTCTGAAGAACATCATCGCCCTGAACTATGAGTTTGACGCTCAGTATTTCAGCATGACCAGCTCAATGGCCAAAGACTTCATCCAGAAACTCCTGCTGAAAAACCCCAGGTATAGATTGTGTTGGTACAGTGTGGGTCCAGTGTCATGACGTAGCTGCTGACGTAGTAACGGACCAGTGATGATCTCACATCTTATTACAACGAGTGACGTCAGCACAGATGTGTGTTATTCCTCTCGTCAACGTGCTGTCATCAGTTGTCTGTTGTTGTTGTGTTACAGTGAGAGAATGACAGCTGAGGAGTGTCTGATTCATCCGTGGATCAAGGTCACTACACTACACACACCACACACACACTACACTGTGTTTGAGTTTCAGCTGTTTACTGCTTGATGTTGTTTATAGCACCATATTGTTTACTTGTTGTTGTACAGTGTTATGTTGTATACATTGTTGTGTTATTTACAGCTTCATGTTGTTCACTGCATGTTGCTGATACTGAAAACAGTTGTTTCCGTCTGTTTCAGCCAATCACGCGCAAACAGGCGGCCAAAAGGAATCGATCCTCAATCAACATGAAGAGCTTTAAGAAGTTCAACGCCAGAAGGAAGTGGAAGGTGAGTGTGGACAGATGTGCTCCAAAATGCAGATGTGGTACAGATGATGAGCAGCAACATGCAGGTTTCATCTTGTCTGCAGAGCTCAGCACCAGAACTCATAGATTATCTCATGTGTTGCTGTCACACTCATTATTTATGAGAGTCACCTGCACGAGTTATTATGTGTATGGGAACACTGCTTATTTACTGCTGTTAGGTGAATCTCTACACTGTGGGGTGGGGGATATTATTGTCAGGTGTTAAAAACTAAAGAGATAAATACGTAAACAGAAACATGTTCCGACTGTGCAGACAGAGGCACATCCAGCTCAGACTCTTAAGATTTCCATGTTTGCTAATTTTGTCGAACTGCAGAGACAACTTTCATAATGTGTTGCAATTTCTGTGTAGATCCTTTTTCTCATGAAATAAAATTTTATGGAAGTTAGTCATAGAGAAACTGAAATCAATACTGAGTCATACCCAGGTGTGAACTTTGTTTGGTTGTAATCTGAACTGAAATCCACTCTCTGTTCACTCCACACGCAGATGTCCTACAACATGGTGTTAATGTGTAACCGTCTGGTCCAGTTGAGGCTGCTGTGTAAGGGCAGCTCAGATACAGACCTGATCCAGGTGAGACCACTTTATGTCACTCATCACCCTGTGACTCTGTTTTTACATTTATGTAAGTTAAAGTCAGTGTTTTATAGATACTCAACACTGAAAGTGTAACTTGTCCATCTTTTAAAACCTATACTATAAATCTCACAAATATAGTGTCTAGGTTCAGTGAACAGGGTTGTCTGTCTACTCTCTGGTTACTTATACAGTCTAGTCTGCTGAGGTTTGACCACTGCTGTGATGCTGTGATGACGAGGTTAGTCCAGGTCAGCTGATGGAAAAACAATGAACGAGTCCATCAAGAAAAAAAAGACAACCTCTGTTGAAAAATGTATGATCAGTTGGTCTGATGATTCAAATCCACGTTGTGAAGCAGATGTATGTGACACCTGAGAGTCTTCATCAGATCTGTGATGCACCTGTGATGATGTCGTTCCCCAGAGACAATGTGAAAGCGACGTCGAGGACACTGAAAGCAAACCTGCCTCTCTGCTGCGCCGCAGACTCAGCAGCAGCTCGTAGAGCTTGACCGGAGGAGGATCCAGATCCGGCTGGCTCCAGATGTTCCACAAGTGCACGCCTAAGATGGACGACTGAGTGTCTGAAAGCGCCTGGGACGTCTGATGATGAGCTCGCTGTGGTTTTGAACTCTGGACTGAATCTGAATCTTTTTGTGATTTGATAACACATAAACGAGCACAGCTTTGTAGAACTATATGTACAGAAGATGTGAAGCTGAATATATGTCCAAGTCTTCCATTATATTTTATACTAATGCTACTGTTGTCATGATCAAGACAGATGCAAAGATTTGAGGGCACATTCTTGTTTTTAAATGTCGTCCTGTGGTTATAGACACAGAACTATGAAGTTGTCCAGCTTAGAACAACGTGATAGTTATTTAATACCTATGTTTTCATTTTGTTTTTCATCACCATGCAGTGAATATAGCTGAGATCTGGGACTGGTGACTTCAACAGACTCTCAGTTCTCCTGGGGAATCATTATTGGTACACACCGGTTTGTTTCTCTCACATGGTCCCAGATGTGATGAGTTACTGCGGTGAAGAGGCAGCTCCTTTAAAACAGTGACACACCATCAACAAAACTGGCTTTGCTTCCTTCACGTATTAACAGTTGATGTTCAGCTTCATTGGTGACAAAATAGTCTCGTAGTAGTGATTACCTGCTTGCCCAGTTGCCATGGAGATTTAGACACACTCCTCTGGCTCCTCACGCATGACGACTGAAGAGTACCTTATACTGTTTCCAAGCAACCTCACATCCACGTATAGTACCTCATACTGTTTCCAAGCAACCTTACATCCACGTATAAGTTAAAGCATCAACACAGACAGTTATGGGGTTTTCGGGTGTTTTGTGGGCTCTATGACACTGACATCAGCAAGTGTCTAGTATTGTTATATTATTTTATACTGAAGAGTATTTGAGTCGATACTGTACATATTACACCTTTTATAACTGTCACATATTGTATCACTTTAAATGACACAGTTAACCTCACTACCTACAGTTGTACTAATATATTTGTCGAGTCTTTTTGAAAAACTGCCAAAGCATGTCATGTTGTCACCGTTCTCAGTCTCTGAAACGTGTCTGTGATGTGTTTGATTTCCTTTTCATCTTGTTCAGTTGAGTCATGTGAGTGAGATCGGTCGATCTGATCGGTGTCCTCCTGGGATGCTCAGGTGTTCAGCGTCAGTCCTTCGTTACAGACGTAGACTGGTTCAAAGTGACGGTGAGAATAAAGGGACATTTTTGGATGATATCAAAATGAGTTTGTTCTTGTTTTTTTTTGCCTACAGCTACACAGAGACCTCTGACCTTGGGACACTCATTGCTTGTGTGGAAAGGCTGAATCATGAGAAATCAATAAGACTCAAGAACGTTTGAGCTGAGTCAAGCTTAAAAAAAAAACCATTACTCACATTATTGTTTCTCATCTTTTGACAGTAATCTCTATCTTATATAATGCTAAACACAGTGAGGTCTTTACTTTATCCTGCAGAGCACCTAGTGATAATGCACATTGTGCTTTGGCACCATACAAATAAAATTTAATCAAATTAAACAGTGAATAATATGGTCCGAGTTGCACTGGTTTGAGGCGGAGGGAGGTCTAGTGAATAAATCCAAATACATTAACGTAAACTAGTCCATTTTAATCTTGGAAAACTGAACTTTGAGCCCCAACAGTGACTCAGTCCAAAGACATGCACACACAGGTTAATCAGTGACTCTATATCACATACCCATATGACATGGTTGGTACTGGATATGGGAGATTGGCACGATGTGACCGGTAGACGCTCCTACTGTAGCTCAAATCCATCTTATCATGATGTGATTGATTGGGTGCATCTACTGCTGCTGCCTTGTCTATGACTGGTGTACAGGAGCTTTGCCAACTTGGTAACTTTTCATGAAGCACCAGGCAACAAATCTAGTGACAATTTAGACACACCTTAACTAGTTTTCATAGAGGAGAATGAGCAGTGCTGCCTCAAGAGAGGACTGAGGGCAGAACCACCAAAATTACATTTTATCAAAAAGGACACATCTGACTGTTATTGAAAATGAAAATGATGAATGACAACCATGTTGATAACAAGAATTACTTGACACGTACACTCAGAGTTCAACCACACACTCGCTGAGCACAGAAAAGGTGACCACAAAATCACACAGCTGAAGCTGCAGCAGTCACCATCTTACCGTTTCTTCTTTCTTCTTCTAAGAGAAGCAGGGATTCACTTATTCTATTGGCTGCAGCTGCTCAGTATAACACACAGATCAAACTCTGGTGCTGCACAGCAGGAAGTGAGACGTACATTTTCATGCTATATTTATTTATACTAACCACACTGGTGTGGACATGGGTGTGGTTTTGCTACCATGATGCATGCTGTATGAAAATGTTATTTTGACTTTGTTTAGGTGACCGGAGCTCAAATAATAACAATAAAAAAAACATTTCTGGTTCATGCTTGTCATATATGCTTTAAAAAAAAAGGTGAATGAAGTGAATAAAGTACTGATTTATGTGAAACATAACCAAAACCTCAAAGACCGGGGTTTAACATAGATATTTAACTCATTTCTGGGTAGATTGGAAAAAGTTATTTATCATCCTTAATCCTCATAATAAGATACTTTACTGAAGTAGGGATTAAATATGAAATTAATTTAATGAAACATGAAATAAATGATCAATCTGAGATCAGGGATTGTAACATTTTTTTTTTTTAGTTGACTTCGAGAAACTGGATTAATAAATAGAATATTGATTTATTCATTGATTCCAGCAGAGGGCGGTAATTCACCTTAGCGTCGGTTATCACCCATCATTAGACAAAGAAGAAGCGGGTGGTCGGTGGGTGGAGCAGCAGCGCTGTTTCCCCACGGCAGTGAAAGCAGCATCACTATTGGCTGCGGGAGTTGTGTGTTTGGCCCCGGCAAGGACACACAGGGGCTGGAATGACATTTGTGTGAGTTAGCTAAGTAACGCTAACTAGCTCGTTACCGGCGTTAACCTAGAGGCGTGACTACCGCAACAAACCCTTCTCCTGGAGGCCTGGAGCAGCACTGCACCTAGGCAGTCTTCGGCAGGTTTTCGTCCGTTAAAGGTAACCTCAGACGGGACGTTTTGTCCAGCCGGTAGCTAACTGACTAGCTTGGGGTAGGTAGCGAGTTAGCCTAGCATGCTAGCAGCTGTCATTGGCTGTCACGGTGACGGTGAGCGCGAGAGCTAACGGCGTGGACGTTAGTGTCAACGGTTAAAGGAAGATACCTGTGTACCTGTGACCCCTGTTTCTGTTTGAGGAGTTAAACCACCGACAGAAAACTGAACCTGAATATCGATCAAGTGGCAGCTTTTAAATGCATCTTTAAATCACCGATTGCCATCATGTAAAATGATGAGGCTAAATACCGGCGTTAACCTCTGCTTGTTGGTGCCAGGTTTTTTTTTGTTTTGTTTTTTAATTTGCAACAATAATGTTTTGTCTCTGTTCTGTTGTCATCAAATGCTTGATTCGCGTTGTAATAATTCAGGTGTTGCCATGTCTAGAAATGACCAGCACCAGCCCCATTAACAGAGGGTATTTAGTATTTGCAGTACATTGTATTATAGCTGCAACCAGCTGGTCTGTTTTCAAATTAAATTATTACAATTTGTCACTATGTACGTTATAGTGAATTTCTCATGATGGTATTTAAAATGTCAGAAAGGACAGCTTGCCCTCCACAAATGAGGTCTTCTCTACTCATGTTGCATTCACTGAGAAGATTTATGTTGCAGTGATGTGTGATTGTGCTCATGTCTGGTAAAAAATCAGCCTCTGGTGTCACTGTGTAGTCTCTGATTATAAACGTGTGGTCTGCTGCAGGTCATGTGCTTCTGGCATCGGCTCAGAAAACCTCAGTGGATCCAAGTCAGAGAAAAATCCATCAGTGCTTTCAACTAGCATTTGCTTTACCTTTTGTATTTTCAAAGCCCCAAAAATCACCATCTGCACTGTCTACAACTCATTTTCTATCCCTAAATCTGGGCATAATTATTGTACAGGAACAGCTGATTAAGTGTCCATCTACAGTGAGTGAAAGCTGTTTCTTATAGTGACAGAGAATAATCACAACTCTGCAGTTCCCTTCAGTTTTATGCAGCTTTTTTGTATCTTTAAGCAACAGCCTACAGCAAAACCAGGTGTTGAGTCTTTTAATTATGAAAATACAGAGAGCTGCATTGATTGTTGCTTCATCTACTGGTGAGGCAATGAAATAAGATCTAGGAACGTTCAAGAGTGATGAGTTTTCAAACACTGTGCGCATATTCATTAGAGTGTGTGACAAAATGTGCAAAGCTCTGAAATCGTATCATGGTATCACCATTTTATCCTTATCAGGATTTGCTCTTGTGTCCTTATCAGGGCTGTGAGAATTTTCACAATTGATTAATATGCCAATATTGTTCTCTGTTAATGTTGTGTTTGCTAATTGTTATCAAATATTGAAGAAAATAATCTTAACACTTCACCAACATACTTTCTAATTCGAAAGGATATGTCTTTATCTCATAAGACAAAGAAAAGCAGCAACATACCAAGGTGGAAGCTGTGGTGGACTCACTGTTACTTGGTCTGCTCTCTCTTCTCTGTGGTCTCAGGTTTGTCGAGGCGGAAACCCTGCTGCTGTAGTCGGGGGTCGTCCAGAGATACGAGGTCCTAAGGACACCGTGTGTGTGTGTGTGTCCTTGTGGCATCCTCTGTGCTGCGGGTGATGCTCAGCTTGTGACTGGGGTTGCCTCAGCCCCTGTGGTGAATGGCTGTGAGCAGAGGGGGTGTCGCCTTCTGGGTGGGTTGTGTCCGCAGCCATGGCAGAAGGCAACCCACCAGAAAACAGAGCTGGACTCTCAGCCAGGTAATCTGCTCGACTCATAGATCTCTGCTTTCATTTCACACTGGAATAATGGCGAAGGCTATTTTATACCTTAAGTGCTAGTAGGAGCGAAAATAGACAAGAAATGAGGAAAAGGGGGAGAGGTCTTGCCTCACCTGCACTTTAATCATCAGTGCACATGTGCAAAAACAACAAGAGGTGATGAGGATGCAGGCTGGGAGAGACTGACTGTGCCAAGATGAATAAACACTACTTCAAAGCATTGATCAGGGTGGTTTTGGTTGAAAATTTGCACAGACACAGAAACACTTACAAGGACCAAGACCACAATGATCAATACCAGCTGAGACAGTTGGTACTACCAATGCTACCAGTGGGACAGTCAGTCTGGAGCCCTGAATAAGATGCAGCGTTCAGTATAATTCACTTTTCAGCTTTATAATACAACAGAGTAATGCCTTTGTAATGTAAGGTCAACATGAAACCAGTATGTCAAGTGTTGTCGTTAGTAGTTATGTTGTTTAAAATCATTTTTCATTATTGCTTCTTCAGGCCTTCGACTGGTTGTGGATTCGTCAGACACGCCCCCTGAGCAGTGCATCATGGGCACTGGCACCCCCCAACAGCCTGAGATATCAGAACGTCAAGCAGCCCGTGCTGTCCCACCCATTTCACAATGCCAGCCAGCCTCAAAGAGGGACTTACTTCGAGGAGGACTGGGCGCAGGATGTCGGCGTGTGTGTGCTGGTGCGACAGGGCGAGGCAGACGGCCTCCACACGCTGCTGGAGATCCCTCTGTTTGGTCACAATAAACTAGGAGAGCTCCTCGCCCTGGGGCCTCACAAGTCGTCTGACTTCTCCTTTGCTCTAACCACGGTGGACGGCAGCAGAGAAGACGACATCAGCATGGACAGATTCCGGAGAAACAGCGCTGACGCTGTAAAGAGAGAACATGGTTGTTTCAGAAGCCTTTTTGAAGCGGAGAGGTGTCCTGCACCGTTCATGTACGGCTCTCAGTTTTATTGTTTTCACTGCCCGGGCACAGAGCCAGGACCCGGCAGCGGGCTGAGATCAAAGCAGGATCACTTCGGACTTGAGAACAAGCTCGTGGAGCTTCCTCTACTGCGTCCTACCACTCTGTGTAGCCTTACGGACAGAGCAGAGGGGGGGCACACTGACGGAGACAGTGAAGGAGAGGAGAAAATGGGCATGATGTATGAAAGACTGAGGATAGAGGTAAGAGTGCAACTAATAACACGATGGAGTTTACACAGGAGGTGAAGTGTGAGCAGCACATCAGCAGTGTCATTGTTCTGTGGGCTGGAGGTCAGAGCCGCTGCAGTTTCACCTGCAAAACATCACAAAATGGACAAGAAGTGGAAAGAAATTATTCAGGAATTGATTATGAGCAATTACGAACATGATGTTACTGGTGAGAAAAAAAATGGATGATAACAGCTGTGGGATTTAATGAAAAATTCCAGATGAGTTGCTGCAGAGAAACAGAGCAGAGCTGTAAAACCTGTGGACGTTATTCACCCGGGCTGTGAGTTGGTGTGCAGAGCAGCCATCTTGGATGTTGAGTCTAGGTTTCTAATTGTAGGGAGCCAGAAATCTGCTCTCTGAGGAAAGTTGCAGTAAAAATGTTTGATCAGGAACTTGGAGGTCCAGACGTCCCCGTTCAAATGCAACAGATCTGATGATTAACCTTTAGTCCATGTGTCCCAGTTCCTCCCTGCTGCTGCGGTCAGCTGCATTCTCAGCTGTCCAGGGATGTGAAGTTTGGAAAAGTTGTGAGAGTCATTCATAAGAAATTAAGGTGTCCATTTATAGTTTGGTCAGTTTACACTTTTTAATTTTGATTTCTGTGTTTTTCACCCTCTTCCTGCTCAGGTTTCAGTGAAATATATATTTTATACCTGAGCAGGTACAGGAGGTATAGGAGGCTTGTTCAGATGACACAGCACAGAGTGAGTCATCTGTATTCTGGTTGGGGCTGTGTCTTGTAATAAAAATACCTCTGTTTGGAGCGAAGTGTTGTACAGTTGTACAATAGGTATCGTTTCATTTATGAAAATGACAGCTGGGCATGTGGTAACATTGCGTTACATTCCGTACCACACTTTAACATGTATTGTGAAACATAGAGGTTAGTGACGCTGTCGTTCACCACAGCTTCACCAAGATCGTATCTGTCGTCCAGCTCTTGTGTCACTTTGCTTCACTCTGTCGTTTTACCTCCAACTAATGAAGTGAATTTTCTGTTTGTTTTGCAGCTTCCAAGTTTCTTTATAAAGAACCATGATTACTCCATGTACTCGAGTGATGTGGAGTTCATCAATGGCCTAATGAATACCAAGACCAGGTGAATCAGCTCGTTTGGTTTGAACTAATGATGATACATCATTATAAAGGAATCTGGTATTTAACAGGCCTAGAGCTACATTTTTCAGTACTGATGAGCTCCAACGATCTGCTCTAAGTGTGAAGAGGAATCTGACAGCACTCTGACATAGCATGTAAAACTTGTTGCATATCACTGTGGGTGTGAAACCTCTGATATTACATTCTTTGTTCCCTTCCCCGTTTGTAAATGAAATAATAATTGAGTCAGATCTGATGAGTCACCACTGAGCTCTGTTGCATCTTTTTTTCTTGTAGTGGCAATGTTCAGGTTTGTTCCTTTCATGTTCTTGTTGTAATAATTACTTCTGTTTTATGGCTGCGGTTTACTGTTTTCTGACGCTTCCGGGCAACCTTCAGTGACCACGGTAACCCTGTGTTTTAATGCCACAATGGTATGAAATGAGGTGTCCGGAAATGCAGATTTATGGAAAGTGTGAAGGCTAAAGACAGTGAAAGTCCTTCTCACAAACAGCTGGAGAAATGTACAGTTTACAACCAAATAGTTATACTTAAACATTGTATATGAACATGGGTTAATGATGAAAAGTAGAGGTGGTTACTGTTAATTGAGTTCATATAAGAAAATAAGCAGTGTTACTTCTCTTCACAATTTGTTTCTTTAATAACAAGAAGTATTGGACATATAAGTGGTATCAGTAAAAGCAGTAGTACTGTTAAAATGCTCTGACTGAACACTACCCAAGTCTGCAGTCTCTGATTGTGACTGTGTGTGTGTTGGTGTAGAGGTCGTGTGATGTACCAGCTCACCCTCTCCCTGTGGCGCCTGCTGTGTCTCTGTTACTACGCCGAGGCTCGACTGGAGGTGCTGAAGCTCACTAAGCACATGGAGGACGGGACCATTAAGGCTCGCTGGAGGATCAGGGGCCTTCCTGTCCACTCTCTGCTGCTGCGCTTCTATCGCAAAGACAAGTCTCATCTGTACAGGTAATGCACAGAACATGAGGACCATAGCTGGGGCTGTCTGTCAACGTGCACCATTCAGATTGTTTGACCCCAGGTGTATGAGGCTTTATAATCTGACTCTAACTGCCATCTGCTTTAGGTCATATGATGCATTCTCTACTTTTTACATTGGACAAGACGGACTCATTCACTGTCATAAAGTTGAAAAGGTAAGCTCACTCCCATTGCTAACTTCCCATACTTCTTAGCAGCTAAGATCCCTGACAAGTGCTAATGCAGCTATTAGCTGTGTTTTTAGCTGGAAAGCAACAAAGCAAGGGGGCAAAATCCTAAAAATGCAAATATCATTGACTGACTGATGATATTTTAACTGCTGGTCGGCCAAGTGCTGAGCTGCAGTTTCCTGAGCTGCTCTGGTTTGCTATGGATGCTCAGGAACCACAGGGTAAAGGAGGAGCACTTCCAATACACTGGGTCTCACCTCCAGTACAGCAAATAAACTACTTTAATGTTGGGTTATTACTAAAGGAGGCAGAGGAAGAACTAAATGATGACGACCAACTCTACATATCAAACAAACATGAAGTCTGACTGTCTTCCACCTCTGTGCTACAGGTGATGCCTGCTCAGCCTCCTGTTCTGCCCAGAGTGACCTCCCTCCTGGCCGGGGCTCTGGTGGCTCTGGGGGTGCAGGAGCATCGACCTGCTCTCAACCTGCTGCCCCTCCTCCTGTCCTCGCTTCGACAGAGCAGAAACTGATCCCAGGGTGACCATTAGAGGAATAACAGCCGGTGGGATCAACAAGTGTCTGAGGTCCATGTGACTCTGAAAAAAAGCTTTGTTCATTTTCAACATAGGAAAATTAACATTGAAGGTTCAAGCATTTTATTTTAAAGTCTCCTGTAGTTTCCTCCGAATTAAATACAAAGTCAAGACCTTACACTGCTTTTCCTTGATCTAACTGTAGTTTAGCTGTCGTTGGTAAACCTGCACACAGGCTCCAGGTGTCACAGCGCTGTCGTCATTACAGGCAACCTGGTTTTTCCAACTTGACAAATCTGAACATGATAATGTGAAACAGCTTTTCTATCATTAACCAAAATATTAAACTGATCAGCTCCGCAGATCAGAGCATTCATGATCATCTGTGAGGTAACATGAGTAACCATTAAGTGTAGTGCTAACCTCTGCAGTAGCATCACATATCTCACATGGTCCAACCACTCAAAGCTGCCAGTGAAGCCACCTCACTCTTCCTCCTCCTCCTCCTCCTCCATTAAACACTACTTTAATATTTTGGGAAATAAGATGAGAAGGTGGATGTCAGATGTGAGGGAAATTACTGTACTTTTCAATCGGGGTCCTAACAGTGTCTATTCTCGTGCTAAATTTAACCTTACAGGAAATAAATCTTAGACTTCAACTCAAAATAATTAGGTCTGGCTGATGCTGATTGATTTAATTTGATTTGATTCAATAGGGATTTGTTTGGAGATATTTCAATCACAACATCAGTTCTGCTTGGATATGAGTGAAGGTCAAGGCTGTAAATTGTTCTTGAAAATATTCATGTTTACAAATGGACACAAAGCAGTGACAATGATGCAGTTTAGACACACATTTCAAGAAATAAATAGGTAAGTATGTGTGTATGTGTATGACATGAAAGCTTCTTCTTGCACGTCTTGCATATGGTCGGGAACACCCTGGATGTGTAGCGGCTGCTGAACATCACGGTTTTTGTTTTGGTACCTATGTTAACAGGTTACTGCCTGTGTATGTATCCTGGCTGTGTTTACATCATATGTCTCTTAAAAGAAACCTCATGGACATTAACAATATTGGATTTTCAGCAGAGCATCTTAAAACAAATCAAACCAGTTTCTAATTAAAATGAATGCAGCATTACAGTTACCTGCAAACTCAGTGTACAGAGACAAAGCTGCTGCAGCAGCAACACAGACACTGTGTTCCCGGCTTTGCTTTTGTCCAGCTCTGCTTCACTCTTTATAGTTTTAAATCCAAAGTGCAGAAACACATCTGCCTTTTGACCCGTGCTTTCAGTGGAGCCATGTCTGACATGTTTTTATCTCACCACCCTCCTCACCCAACCAGACCTTTTTTTTTTCTCTCTCTCTCTTTTTTTTAAAATATCTTGGGATTTTATGTATGGATTTGGTTAAATTTCAAATGAGGATCAGTTTGAATCAGAGAGAAAAAAACCCAAAAAACCTGGTCCTAAAGGCAGATCAGTTCAGATGTGTGATTCTGTCAGACCAGTTGACTGGGAGACAAACACAAAGTGGTCGTCAGTAACTCTTGAATCCACTCTGTCTTTGGGTTCAGATCTGGACCTATTTATTAACAAACAATTGTTTACTGCTTGATATATCCACTCAGTTCTTCTGTAGTAATATTGATCTATGATGGTACCAAACCTGGAGGCCTCCCCATGACCCACAGACCAGCCGTGTAGTTAACGCACATAACCGGACCCAGAACCACAGGCTGTCTGTTATTTGGATGATTATCTGTGTAACACAGTAAACGTACGAGCTGCAGAGTGTTAGTCAGCTTTAGAGTTGCAGTATTTTGAACTGTGTGCAGATCCAGGCTTCTCTTCCCCCTGCTGCTTGTCTTAGCGGTAAGCTAGGTTAACAGCATCATGGCTCTGGCTTCGTACCCGACCTGCAGGTATCAGACTGATATCCATCTTTTCATCTTGCTCTGTGATGTATTTGTGGTGTCATGCCAGTGTTTAGCCAGTCAGCTCAGTTCTTAATCGTGGGACCTGCCTGAGTCTGGGCCTGGGTCTGGATCCTCATGTAGCAGCCCCAGCATATGTATGGTACAGTTAAATTAAAAAAAAAAAAAAACTCGCTGTGACCTGGGCCTTTGAGCACTCAATCATGACTTGAACTTTAACTCTACGTAGACTGAAATCTTAAATAGTCTCATCAGAGGAACTATGTCTTTATGCAGCATGGGAAGAATTTCTGGTGTGAAGTGTTGTGGATGTGATTCTGCTGATCAAAGATCCTATTTTTGTTAAATGAAGCCTATTTGTGTAAATCGCAGTTGAGTGCATGACGACAGCGTTAGAATCTGGTTCATGTTTCACTAAACACACTCAGCGGGACACGCGCACACGCACACACACCAATAAAACTCAAATTTCTGATGTTCAAAACAGACCTTGTTTCACACACTGTACAGATGATAAGCTCAAAAATCACTAATGTACTATAAAACAGATCAGTCAGAAACTACTATGTACTTGAATGATTATAAAATGTTGCAGACTGAAGGTGTCGGCCTGTTTTTGCTTCCTCCCGGCTGCCTCCCTGATCTTGGTCTTTGTAGTCTAAAGGCGATGAATCCTTCCTTTAAGGTCATTCATGGTGCCGCCCTCAGGCCATGTCCACATCATTACATAATAGTTTTAAAACGCATCTCTATTGTTACGTTTGTCGCTCCACAGTTTTCGAGCTCCTGAAACAGACACTTTTGGAAAGTCTGTCAGTCCACGTTAGTTTGAAAACTCTGGGTTTGTGTTGTGTTGTCTGGACGGATGAAAACCGAGACCTTTGGAAATGATGGCAAGGCCTTGTTCAGTTAAATCATTTTTAATGCTAAAACTGTCTTTGTTGGTCCTTATTTGTGGTATTTTCTGCAGCTAAACAACTGCAAAGTCGCCGATCTGCTTCCTGTTACACTCGCCCCGGTCACACTGTTAGGTGTGTTAGCTGAAACATAACCGAAATGCAGACGTAGCTTCATTTGCAACACCAGCAACCCAAGCATTACTAAAGGACAGTTGGTCTAAAATGTCTCTTATTATACAGTGTTGCATTATTTTGTCAGGATATGTGTGAGTGCGGCTTCAGTGAGTCGCTATCGGAAAGTGACGAGAACGTGAACGTGCCAAAGCAGCACCATGAATGTCTTTGAGGAGAGGAACTGCATGTTGTCCCTGTTTCTAGTCCTGCTTGCACCAACATGGTCTTCTTACACCTCTTTTCTCTTTCTTTCTTCTTTTTTAATTTGCTGGACGTCTCGTGACAGTTATGGCCACATTTCCCCCACCGTTGAGGTGACCCGTCCCCGTACGGACGGACTCGTAGGTTCCTACAGATGGTCGCCATCTTCAAAAACACCACCAATATATAACTATGATTAAAAAGGCTCAGTGACTTACTGTAGTTTTTTTTGACAATTGTTCAGCTTAGAGAAGTACAATGCACTCAACGAGCACTTTATTAGGAACACCCGTACACCTGCTTAGTCACGCAGTTATTCAGTCACATGGCAGCAGCAGTTAAACGTATAAACCCCCGATCGAGGCGAGGGGCTTCGGTTAATGAGGACAACCGATCTCTGTGACCTCTGTGACCTCTGTTAGTGTGACATGATTGTTGGTGTCGGACGTCTGAGTGTTTGCCAAACTGATTTTCGCTCACAGTTGATGTTGGCTTGGGTCTGCACATGAGAAATGTTGACAAGGAAAATCTGGGGTATTTCCAGACTTGTTCTTCGATCTTTAACCACCTCTGTTGTTCTAGCTTGAGGACTGGAAATTCATCATCAGCCCCTCTGCTCGGTTTTCATGTTTATTGAGGGACATTGACTTAAAAGTGTCCAGCTGTTCTTATCAGTGCTCTGACCTGGGGTGCACTGGTGGGCCTCCTACTTAGGCTCAGTCCTTATTCCAGCAGCTGTGGGTTTGAGTCTGACTCATGACATCCTTTGTTGTATGTGAAGCCACTCTCTCTTCCCCACTCTGTCACTGTTCCTGTCAAATTAAAACCAAAAAGCTGCCCAAACAACTGAAAATAAAGCTCTGACCTATAATAACGACACCCCTGCTTATTGTCACTGCTAAACACCAACACATCTCTGTACAGGAGGAGTTTCTATTCTATTCAACTGTGATTTAGCTGTGAAATTGTACACCTACTCGCCTAAATGAGTAGGTGTATATACTCAAGAAGTGGGGTGGGGGCTCAAGCATCTGTTGTGGTTGCGCTGTAAAGTGTCACACAGCATATTTAGTGCTTCTCCAAACTCAGCAATAAAGCATGCTGTAACAGTAGCTGTGGTGCATCAGGGGTCGAACACGCTCTGGTGTGTATCTATCGGTCATGCCTGTGTTAGAAACATGACTCGTCAGGTCCCGTGTTGCTTAATTCCCGTATATACTGCAATAACTCCTGTGTGAATCCTGGTTGTGTGAATAAACGTATGATTAATAAAGATAAGTGTTTGTGTTGTTTGTCGATTTTCAGACAATGATGGTGTGATATGAGCGTGTGTGGAGGCGGGTCCACTCTGGTTCGAAGGAGGATTTAGATATTCAGTTCCAGACGATGAACAACCATGTATGTGATGGCTGCCTCTATCTAGAAGATGGTTATTGACATTTAGAGGTCTAGGTCCACCCTTCAATCAGTCAGTGTACAAGGGAAGGACGTGAGGTGGTCCACACTTACACATACATAAGTGAGCACCAGGACATTGACCTGGACTTGTCCCAGAGCACAGATGTCATCTACCTGAAGGGACAGAGCCGGCTCTCTTTCCTTTAGAGGACTCAGGTCCTTTGACGTCTGCAGTGAAATGCAGGTCACCTTAGACACCAACCACCTTTACCAGGTTTCTGATCTGGTTTCTGTTCAGAGTGAGCCATCTTGGCAGCAACTCACCCCACACCCCAACCCAAAAATGAGGTGTTCCAGGCTATAAACATGTCTCACTTCTGCTGTATAAGCTTGACATTTTAACATGGGAGTCTATAGGGACTCACTCTAGTGGTCATTAGAGGAACTGCAGGTTATGATACTTAAGTGCAGGCTTAATTTTTCAGCCTAAGAGATTGCTGCCTGATCGAGGACCACCTGAGCTAAAAACTGACCCACAGTAAAAAATAAACCGTGAGCTGTATGGGGTCTGAAACACTTCCTGTCACGCTGTGGGCTGCTGTGTAGATCATAGACTCCTCTAATCTTGTAGCAGCAGATGTGTCTGTTGTTCTATTCACTGTGTGACTCTGCACCTCAGACCTGAAACAACACACTGGTTTGAAGTTAATTTATTTCAGTGATGTTTACAAGCACAGGGTAACTGAGCTCTCCTAACTCACACACACACACACACACACACATACACGCTGCCACCATCAGGCTGTGGCAGCTAACAATAGTGCAGACACATGGTTAGAGAAGACGGCACTACAGAGCCTCTTTGAACACACACCAAATCAATTAAAGTCATGATGCTAAAAGATAATAACCTGACGCCATGGCAACAGCACTGGTAACCTTACTGGACACTGACACAGCTCTATGACATCACTCCCCATTTACTATGTACAGTTTGTTCTCATTTACAGTTATACATATATATATTTATAATGCAAATACATGTGCAACAGAGGAGAGGAGCATGATGCACTGTCACTTTACTCCTCATCATCTTACGACTTTACTTTTGAAATATTGTGATTTTTTTTTTTTTTACTAATAACCTTTCAGATTTACTTAATAATATTTCATGTTTTTTTTTCCTTTGAAATGTTACAACTTTGTTGTCATGGTATCACTTTTTCTTCCAACTTTTTCTTGGTAATCTTACACCATCATGTTTACAGTTTACCTTGTATCATTGCAGCTCTATTCTCATAAGTGAAACTATTTCTATGAACATTTATTTTCTGTTCTTGTCCTAATGGTCCTGGCACTGGTCTGAGGCTCAGACTGACAGAAGAGGGTTTCTTTCTCCACATCATGTTTTTTTCCTCCTGTTCTCTTCTGCTCTGAGCTGCTGCACCCAGTGTTTACTCTGACACTTGACTTCCCACCACAAGTTTCTCAGTGGAGTCAGAGAGCAGAGGGAATGTTTTAGTTTGAGGCGACTCAAAAGATCAGTAGTTCCTCAGACCATGTGCCATGTGGAGGGTTCACAGTCTGCGGGGGTTTTTCCCCCCCCATCCTAACCAAACTAGAGCAGAGGAGGAGGAACCGCTCGGCAGCCGTCGTCCTACGATGGGATATTTAGCACACTACATGTACCAGGAAGGGATCCTGTTCTGGACCTGGCCTCGCTCCTCTGTTCTGGACCTGGACGTGGCCCCGCACCCCCCCATCCGTGGCACATGGCTGTAGAGGATTAGGAGTCTTCTATAGAGAAAGCTCTGTGTGTGTTGGGGAACCTCTGCGAGTTGTAGTCTGGATCGTCTTGCACTCGCTCTTTGATGTCGCTCTTCACCTGCAGAGACAGAGACGCAGCAGAGTGAAATATACCCACAGTGATGTTGTTTTGGGATTGTCTGTCCATCTTGTTCTTTTCCACAACTCCATGATGGGAGCACAAAACTTCACTTCGCTCACAGGACATGGTTACGGCCTTGTAAACACAATAGGTCTATGAAAACATGGAGGGTGAAAAGACAACATGGAGACATCCTGTCCTGCGTTTGAGGACAGATGAGACATCAGATCACCCTGGAGTCGTCTCGTGAGTCCTTCACTACCTGTTTGGTGTACGCCTCCTGCAGCTCGGGCCTCTCCAGCTCCCCCTGCAGGCTGTTCGGAGCAGTGACGGGCAGGACTCCGGCGGTGCGAGCAGCTCGACTCACGGCGTCTGACAGAGACAGATGTGGTCCCTCACACTGGGTGGTCTACGGACAAAGACACATTTTGACACGTCAGGAAACGCGCTGACAGAGACATGTTCAGGATGTGGTTAGCCGAGTTTAGCATAAGCAGGGCTGAACTGTCTGAGTAGCAGCACTGCTGGAGCCCGTCCCCTTCACCCTGTTCACCTCTGACATCCAGGACGAGTCCGAGGACTCTGGGTTGACTCAGTGGTGGACGGGAGTCAGAGTATGGACATTCCTGAGCGCTAACCTTCTCTGATTCAATCACAGTGGTCAGATCAGTTCACAGCAGCTTTAAAACGTGCTTCAGTGATCAGATCTAACTTCCTGTTTTACATGTAAACAAACACGTTGTTGTTTTAAGCCAGTCTGACAGATGAGCCCCTCAGCGTGGTCAGGACACATTCATATTCACCCTGCTGACAGAGTGTGGACACACGTGGATCCAGACCAAACTCTGGATGCCGTCTGAGTGATCGGATCTCAAATGTGTCCTGAATGTGTCTCGGGGTGTGTTTACACCTGAGCACCTGAACACAGGCATCATCGCAAGTCGCTCACCTTCCTCCTCTTGGCAGGCATCCCGTGCAGGTAGGCGTCCGACAGCGGCGGCTGAGCTTTGATCTTCCTCTGAGACAGCATGTCGTGTCTGATGATGGGAACCCATTCCTGAGAGAGACACCGTGGGACAGTTACAATCCGGTGAGGTGACGTCCACAGATTCACACACGTGAAGAGCAAGTGACACTTTGTTCTTCTCAGCATCATGAGACATAAACTATCAGCAGAAGACTTCCAGTAAACTGTGAGCAAATAACGTAATGAAACTTTTAAAACTTTAAAATAAAGAAGATACATTTTA
>OMNW01014985.1:6708-25434 GCA_900303245.1 Selene dorsalis
TGACGCTGACAGTATTGTGCTTTCCAGCACAATCAACCGACCCATGCAAATGAGGTCTATGATGTCATTATATTATAAAGAATTGTGTAACGTGTTTCAATAAGTTGAAGTGAAGTTGAGTCACATGGTAAAACACGGAATTTGGTGATCATTGTATGTTACATGCTTTATATCAATCAAACAAAATCAGGTCAATATGACGAGAGCACAAGGGTTAAGTTCTGCTTCCTCTGAGGGAACATCAGCTTAGTCTTGTCCAGGTTGAAGAGTATGAGTCAGGAAAAGCAGGATGACGGTGTCATCTACATAACGGAGAAAAATGGAATGTAATTCTAAGAGTTTTAAGAGTTTAATTCCTACACAGTGTTTTCTGTGCATTTCCTGAAGACTTCCTGAACAGCAGGGGGAAAAGAGCCTGTCTCCCTTTGCTAAACCTTTTTTTATGTGCACTGATCGTTGACTACATGACCAAAAAAAAGACAGGTCTCTACAGACATTGATGAAAAAGTGAGATTTTCAGTATCTGTGGAAGGTTAGCAAGGAATCTTAAGAGGGGTGTGTTAGTATGTTGACATCTCTTGGGAAGAAGCTGTTGAGGTGACGGATGGCTTTAGTCACGATGGTGTGGTGCTGGCTCTCAAAGTAGAGTTTGCTGAACAGATGGTTGCCTGGTGTGCTGAATTGGTAGCAACACTTCCTGCTTTTCTCTTTCATCCTCGAGTCAGGCAGCTCTTTCAAGCGGGGAAGCAGAGAGTCAATCGCTCACCTACACAGGAGAGCAGACAACACACTGGATACTGAGGAGAGTGAAACCATACAATAAGAGGAAATGTGAAAAAAGGGCTGTCCATTTGTCTAAGGCACATTCAATGGAACTGTGACATTACAGGTTTCGATCAATCCTCTTTGACTTTTCATGTTCCTCTTTGCTTGTTCTCTCTCCACATTGTTACTTTCAACTTACAAAAAAAGAAAAAGAAAATACAAAAATAAATAAAAGAAAAAACTTTTTTTTTCAAACTGGCCTTCCTTATTGCTGCTGAACACAAGGTTGATAACAAGAGACTCTGTGAACTACAAAGCCAGTATAATAAACTAATAGGGACAACTGCTGAATCTTGTGGTAAATTCTATAAGTTCATCACTATCATAGATTTGTTACAGTCATTTGCTAGTTGAATAGTGATGCTTTAGTACTGTCAGTGTCATTTGACATCACAGTAACAGTTCTGGTGCCTGGATGCAATTATTGAGCTCCATCATGAGACTCTGTGTTAATACCAGCTGGTAAATACATGGCACAATTCGCTATTGCAGTATACAGTGATGTCATGTGATCAGACTTGTAATAAGTTCAGGTGCTGTCTGTGAACCAGAGTGTGCAAAGTGTGATGAAGGAAATACAGGAGATCCACTCATAATATGAAACTGATCTCGTAGGTCATATCTGTTGCAGGTTATTAGGATACACAGTTACATTTTGTTGCTAGGTGACATCTAGTGGTTGTAGAAATCATGAAGGGTGCAAATGATAAAATGCCATAATAATAATCAAGGGACAAAATCAATGTAATACGTAGATCGTGGTGAATGGATGATTACCTGTGACCGTAAAATTATCTGCTACACACATTCTTACTGTAACCATGACAGCAAAGCTCCCTTATCTCAGTAACCATGGCAACAAAGGCTAGTACGCTATGGTCAATATGGTCTGCATGTTTATTACTGCAACCATGACAACCATGGCCACAACTGGCCACCATAGGGATACTACTTAATGAGACACTCCTGAAAAAAAGCAATGATTGTTCAGGTTTGAGGAATTGTTGGTTGATATACAAAATACAGAAGAACCAAGAGATCTGTCAAGTGGAATTATAAAATCTTTATACAACCAAATGGAAAGTGGCTAGTAGGTGACCAATGTAAAATTGAAGGTCCACATCTTTGTGTCTTTTTTTGGTGCTATGTTTCCATTTGTTAAAAAGAAAAGAACTGAACTGCACTTAATTTTCCTACAATTTTCCTTTCAACACCAATTTTATGAAGCTTCTACCTGCAACCTGAGAGTTAAGAAAAGAAGGTGCATTATGAGGAGCAAATCTGTGTACACTGGAGTGATTTCACATTCTGATTGGCAACTTAACAAAAAAAAAAATCTTTTATTGAAGTTGGTGGTAGCTTAACCTACACTGTACTGGAAAAAAACAGAGTGGTCTGAAGATGATAGAAATAGTTTATTTGTGGTTTAATGACTAATTCTCAGACATTCTCATCATCCCATCTACCTGCAAATATCTTCAAGTTCAGTATCCATGTATTCTACTAAAACACTCTGTAACAAAGCAGGAGCAGCACCCCACTAACTGTGAGCAGTTCCGCAGAGCTCCAACTTCTCCCAGACCTTGGAGCTAGTTTGAGTGGTCCGAATCATTGTTAATGCTCTTGAACTGAAAACCTCAGGACTGGCTTCATTTTCACGATATTGCGCTAGAAGCTACTTTTATCCATTTTTTGGGGGATCCTGTGAATTTCCCCTCAGGCAGAAGGTTAGAGGTCAGGGTTAACAAACAAACAGCTATTGAAACAGTATATAACAAAGGGACACACCACAGTCAAAATGAGAAGAAAAAAAACAATGATGAAGAAAGACATTTAGATTTCTTCCTCCAGCTACTCACTGAGTTCAGTGATGTAACTTCAGCTCCGACTAAGTGCTGACTTTAACACTGATGCTTCATATGTGAAATGTCGTGACCTTTATCTAGGTACCATGTGTCGTCAATGCTCCTTATAGCAGCCCATATGTTTTTACCAAGTGTCTAGCTGAGCCAGATAAGTGCTCATCAGTGTTTATTGTTTTGATGGGTACAACTACTCTCAGAGACATCAGACCATGTAGGTGTCAGAGCTATTACTCACACTCTAAAGGTCTCTCAGGCTGTCCTGCTGATTC
Organism: Selene dorsalis; assembly: GCA_900303245.1. Classification (NCBI taxonomy): domain Eukaryota; kingdom Metazoa; phylum Chordata; class Actinopteri; order Carangiformes; family Carangidae; genus Selene; species Selene dorsalis. The sequence goes on from OMNW01014985.1 coordinate 9,668, forward strand.
AATGTGTGAGCCCTCTCTTTGACTCCGGTTCCACCCACAAACTGTTATTTAAATAGCTCCGACTGCCCACAGTAACTGCATATATTTTGAAAACCAGTTGGACTGTTATAGAGATGTGTTTGCTATAGGGTGGTGGGTGTGGGAGTGCATGTTGGGATATCAGTTTTTCTCAGGTCATGTACAGCCCAACATCTATCCTCACAAACATGAGTAGCAAGAAGAGTTGCCCCCACAGAGCCTCGAATTTAACATCCTACAGTCAGTCTAGATCATATGAAGAAAGAGGCAAAGGAATCTGAGACAGAAGAACAGAGGCGGGTTCCCAAGATTCAGAAAGAACCAACCTGCTGAGTGTGTGGAGAAGTGATGCTGTTTTAAATGCAGAGGAGGTTCACAGCAAAAAACTGAGTTGATTTAATATTTACTTTTTTCTTTTTAACTGCAATTTATATGAAGTTTACTGATACTTAGAAAAATTCCAGTCATTAGGTCAGAAAGCATCTTAACTGCTAAAACTTTGCACAGTACTGTACATACAAAGCAATAAGCCAGAGTCATATATTTGTATTTGTATTTATCAATTTAATCAACAGGGACAGTGTACATCAAAGAAAACATTGCTGTAAATGCACCAGATTTAACCAAAAAGGCTATTTTACATCTGTAGTCATTGGACAGATGTTATAAGAAGAAGTGATTACGATCATACAAGCATACAGAACAATAAGAGAAAAAGAAAGTATCAATATTGATAATGATTAAAAAAAACATGATCTAGCTATACTACATTAATAATTACTTTTGAAAGCCACGCAACACAGAGAAATAATAATAATACATGCAAACAATACAATGAATAAAATGAGGTATTAGAATGTATACTAAATCTAATACATATAATGAAATATAGACAGCAACACTGTTAAGCGCTCGTGCAAAACAGAAGCACAGACATTAATGTCCGTAATGAAAAGCATATGAAGTCATGTGCAATTTGATGAGCAACACTGTCTCCTAAAAATTATGTTTTTGGTTGGGCTGTCAAAGTTAACATGATAACAACACGTTAACACAAATTCCTTTTATGAATACGGATACGAAAACGAATTACTTTATCAATCCCAAAGGGAAATTCATTTGTCTGGCAGCTCATCTACTATTTGCAGAAGAATTAAAAAGTCTGATGGCTGTGGGTGTAAAAGATCTTCTGTATCTCTCTGTCCTGGTACAAAGAGAGAGGAGCCGTCCACCACTGCTGCTTCTTTGATCCATCAAGGTGTTATGAAGTGGATGATCCCTGTTGTTCAGGATGGCCTCCATCATCCTCATTGTGTATCTCTCCTCTCCACCACTTCCCCCAGAGAGTCCATCTTTACTCCCATCACAGAGCCAGACTTCTTAATAGGAAGCACTTTTAATGCCGCTGTTATTGTGACACGCGATTAATGCACATTCTGTTTGACCATTGTCCCGACCCATAGTTATGATCAGTTGCTGGAAATAAATTATCTAAATTGTCTTTTCTAACAGTTACCACTCAGATGGCACCATCATGTTATTATTTGAGCATGTTCTTTACGCCAAATGTAGTGCCAGGCCACTGTGATGGCTCACCTGGCAGAGTGTGGACCACATGGACTTTGGCATAACTGCAGCAGCAAAAGGTTTGCACCCATCTTGCGGCTCTTTGCTGCATGTCATCCCTCCCCTTTCACTTATTTTTCTGTCTCTCCTCCACTGTCCTGTGCCAATAAGGGCAAAAATGCAAATACAGAGCCTTTGAGGGTATGGTTACAAGTTTACAATTCAATTGCAACAGCAAGCATATTCTGTTGGAAACTTAATCGTGAGAAGAAGATGAGATGATGTTTTCTATTGACAACACAAGGAAATATCTGTTTAGGTATTTGATAAGGTGAAATATATTGATAATGGACATGTCAGAAGTTGGAATGTGCACCCTGGTCTCTGGTGTGACCTTCATCTACTCCAGCCAAATCCTGATGACTCTGCTGCCATTGATAAATAAAGTTTATTAAAAAGTTGCCTATGCACATCATTAGAGGGAAGACACTGATTCTAGTACAGTTTCCTAACATTTTCCCAGCTAATCAATGGACTTCAAAACCCTTTTCATGTTCTTTTCAATGGCTTCTTAGCAGCTCATTGCCTGCTCAACACTGTTTTTGTTTTTTTTTTAATCCTGTTTAAATGAACAGAACTTCAACACAGTGAGCTCAGTTTAACACAGCACAAAGCACAAGGAAAGTATGTTTGCTGGTTTAGGACTGATGCTGGGTTGTTTAAATAGCAAATACACTTGCACTGATCTGTGCATGCACTGGGCATGTTTGGTCTCATAATGAAGTGTGGTCAGTCATGATGTTGGCGGGCTGCTACCTTGAGACAGAGGAAAGTAATTGCACAGTTGACGAGCCAAACTGTTATTTCAAGCAACGCTGTCAAGAGACTAATATGTACCAACATACACAGGCATAAAACTGTGCCTGTATTATTAAAACTGTGCCTGTATTATTAAAACTGTGCCTGTATTATTGGTCAGGTGGAACATTATAATACACTTTCAGAAGACCGGAGCTTCTTTGTTACATGTAAAGAGTCAACGTACAAGTAAACTGTAAACCTAATTCTGCATATTGATGACTGCATATAATTTCATTGAAATGGTTATTTGATACAACATGTGAAGCTAAAAAATAATAATAATAATAATAATTTCCCATAAAAAATATGTGATTGATGAACAGCTACAATAATGATTAATGATTACAGTAAAGAGGCAAATCAATGGCCTGATTAGATGAAATGAGTGACACTGTGTACAGCCTTTTCATTTAACCTTAACATAGACCCCTTGATTGCTCCTTTGTGATTTTCTGCTTGTAGACAAAAATATTCATGGGCTTCACACTGGGTGATTGTTAGGAAATGTGTATTTGTGTGTGAGCATGAATTCAGGGCTACGATTCAAAATGACAACTTTAGCCAACATGCCAACAACTGTATTTAAATGGTAAAGGTAGTGATTCAAATCACATCAGTGTGCCTGCTTCAGTCAAGAGCCGTGTAAAGGGCTTGTCGCACATCCGAGCTTAAATCTTACACTGTTAGGTATAATCGCTAACATTTTGCATTCCAGGGTCACCTAATGATCTGACTCCATCTGCACATCTGCATAATCCTATACAGGCAACCCAGCAGTGTAGTTTTAAATGGCAAGAAGCTCTCTGTGTTCTCAAGCCATAACTAATTCTGCACCAAAGCCTACAAACACTCAGAAATAATCCTGCTATCTTCCTATGCAGTCCAGAACCTTTGATGAAAGTCAGTGGAGATCAAGGGGATCTGTCAAGTGCTTTCCAATTTCCCCAACCTAATATAACAGAGAGCCATCCTTCAAAGGAGCCCTCTCGTGGTACTTTATTCTCCACGTTCGTCATCAACGGTTCTATATCAACAGCGCACATTTCTGCCATATGGCGAAGAAGGGGGGGGGTTGCCTTTGCCCCATGGCAGCTTTCTCCTCTGGGTGGGATTCCAGTTTGGAGGTAGGCAGCACATCCTCAAAGCAGCGTTGGCAGCACTTCATTAAAAAAAAAAAAAGGCCCCACGACTGTCATGTCAGTAATGTGCCAAGAAATTGTTCATGGAACAAAATTAAGTGTCATGACAGTTTATGACTGCCAACATTGTGTGTGACAGCACAACTGACTCCAGGGAGGTGCAACATGGTAATGAGGTGTAATCTTGCGTAGAATTACTACATTGGCTTCTTGTATCATAATGGGCTACTTATTAGTTTTTGCCTTCAAATGACATTTTTGGAGAAAAAAAAGAAAGGAAATGCTTATAATCCTAGCACATTATCTTTCTGTCGATTGGAGATACAAGTGTTAAGACCAGTCTGAGTTTGTGTTAGACTGAAATGAAATCATGCTGGTTAATCATAATGAGTTTTCACACATCAAGTTAGAAAGAAGGAATATAGAAAGGAATAGAGGATGTGATACACTGCTGACTTTAAGTTCTAGCCTGGTTTTCATACAAATCAATGGGAGTATATATGGACAACAGGTAACTGTGACCGTGGCATCGCTGCAGGTCATTAAGGACATTGCAGCTTACGGCTGATGAACAGTGTGAAACAGGATGTATATGCTGTTTGTGGCCTCAAGTCTTTCATTTCCACACATTGAAAAACGCCAGATGCCACATTGTTCCTAATGTTCACGGTAAGTGAAGTGGGCCTTGATGTGAGTTTGGATAAATGCATGAACAAATCCTGTTCATTTCATCAAGATGTTTTCCTTGACACTTTCAAATATCTACCATCATAAAATACACGCTTTCAAATCACAAACACGCTGCACCAGAGTTAACTGATCTCGCTCAGAGCCATTTTTTGTCGGTTTGATGTTGGTCCAGTTGTTTTGTCTGCACCAGAGTTTGATTGATGGCTTTCAGAGCAGCCAAACACCGATGGCTGAATGCACCAGGGTCACTTAAAACCAAATGAAGCAGGCTGTGTTTGAAGGCAATGTGCTGTGTAAGGGAGCACTGTCGTCAAATAAAATCCTACCAGATCTGGTCTGCGATCTGAATTAAAACAAACAAGATAGTGGTGTGAAATGTGTGAACCCGTGCAAACACACACACAGGCAAACATATATAGAGCGGTGATCGATCTCAGTCATTTTTATGTATGAGATCAGAATCAGAGAACATGCTGCTGTTTCAGTTTGAGCACGGGTGCTGGCTTGTGTGGGCTTCCTGCTGATACAGCTGTTTTTGTTTTTTTTCACTATTCCCTGCAGCTGAGTTATAGAGCTGCCTGTGCTTGCTGTTATCTGACCTCTTCACTGTGATCACTTTTGTATATACATGGAATTTGCGAAGTCTTTTTTTCTATACAAGAATACACAATATGCCAGTCTAATCTTTTGGTATACAGCTGAATGTGTTTAATCTGCACAGTAATCAGCAGAGTAATTACACTATCCTCCCAACCATCTGACAACTAAACATAAAGAGGAAACAGATACACAGCAACACAAACAGGTTGAATATGTGTGTGTGTGTGTGTGTGTGGTTAAGGCCCAATCCCATTTCTCCGTCACACCCCCTCACCTACCTATACGATTCTAGGAATCATTCCCTATGAAATGAGACACCATTACTATACTGTAATATGATCTTATCTATATCATAATGCATTAATGAGTAGAATGTAGAGAATCTAAATGTGCCAAAATGGTGGGGAAGGGCTGAGGGTGAAGGTTGTGGGGAAGAAATGGGATTGAGCCTACGTGTGATGTAGGGTTTACAACCTGGCTGATATGATCTGGGAAGATCAAAGATGGCAACCTTGAGGATGCTATGCCATTCAAAATTGGCAGAATGTCTTTGTCTTGGATAAGAAACAGCAAAATGACACCAACTCAAGCCTAGTGTCTCTGTGCTTATTCGCATCACTAAATCCTCACCGCGAGGGTCTGGTTGTGCAGAATGGTCTATTTCTATGCGGATGTATGTAAGAGAGAGAACGAGAAAGAGAGAGTGACCGTTAGAGGACAGTGGGAGTTGTTCAGACCACACAGGAAGCACTTACGGCCGGGAGCCTGTACGTCCGTTATCTGATTTGTTAACAGACTGAGCAACTGACTATACAGTAATAAACACAACAGACAAACAACACCTTTACTGGTGGACAGTTAACTTGCAGCACTCCTCAAAGTGCTAAACAAAGGACAAGGAAAAAAAAGGGCCAGACTCATGGTTTGGCTTCTGAAGTGACATGTGTGTTTGTCTGACCACCTGTTCAGGCCTAAAATTCAGACACGTTATGTGCTGTTTAGATTTTGTGGATTTAAGATGGACCATCATACAACAGTAGTCTGCAAGCTCCCTGTTTCTTGTTGGCTCTATTTTTATCTTGGCTGTGCACGAGCACGTCCTTGTTTTCCAGCCACACACTGACTATTATAAAACTTAAGTGTTACCAAGCCTGATTTCTGAAAATTGCTAGGGGAGATTCAAGTGAAGTAAGCAGACAGCAGGCAGCAGGTGTTCAGTGTTGACCTTCTTGGCTGCTTTCTCTGCGTTGTAACAAGGAGCTCACACAGCTGCAGCTCAAAACAGCACTGTCACTTCCATCACCTCCTTTATTAGCAAAAAAAGTTAACTCCGACACATTCGTGCACAAATTTACATCCAAACATTTAGCATCTTCATTATTTATCCTTCATTAACATAAAATAACAGAGGGTCATTAGGCTTTGTAAGACCGAGTGCTGGCCAAGTGTTTGTCAGATTTTATCTTTATTGTTATTGGTCATTTATTTATTTATTTTATTCAATTGTATTATTTTTTTTTTATTCATTTGTTCTGCTATGACATTTTAGAAGTTTTATTTCTAACAGCAGATGCTCAATATTCAAAAACAGCGCTAATGTGAAATTGTACAGTTTCACTACATATGTGTGAGCGTCCATACTCTTCTACCTATCTATAATAAGCTCCCGCCGAGCAGTAAACATCTGATCACGTTTCCCATTAGGAGAGCAGTGCATCGGCTGACTCTCAAGTACTGGAGGTCACGGTCGCAGTCCACAACACAGCTCTACCAAATGTAGTTCAATGTGTAAAAAACATCTCTGCATGTTGTGTGAACAAAGAAGAGAAAACACAGCACAGCATGGAGCAGACAATGTAAATAACATATTCACTCCTGCCCATGCCTCAGTGAGAAATATGTTTCTTCAAGTATAAATTGGTCCCTCCTGGAAAAACAAAACAAACAAACAAACAAACAAACAAACAAAAAAAACAATATCTGCACCAAATGCTCTGATCTATGTTCAGGAGGGAAATGAGAAAATCCAGAGGACAGATAATATAGTATAGTAATAATAGATATTCTTTAACCAATCTGTGGCGATCAGCCAGGCCAATAATAAAGAGCTTTTTTTCTAAAGTCCTTTTTCCGACATTAATTCACGCCCCCGACACACCCCCAGCATCGTCCAATGGCGTCCTCTCAAGATACGCACCTTTTCAAAAAGGAAAAAAAAGAAAAAAAAAACCGTAGCCAGGCAAGATGGCCCTCACTCACCATGCTGGAGTAGTAAGGGCAGGACGAGCCTATCGGGTTTTTGAACATAGCCCACGGTCGTGTAGAATTAATCAGCGCCCTCGTCCTGTGGATTATAAACTGGACCCACACTGGAATATTGGAGCTGCACCAGGATTCCTGAACAGCTGAACTACTGCCAACCAGCTGCCTTTAAGGTAATTCAGTGTGGTTAAAGCAGGGGTCCTCTGTTCGCTTGTTTGGGAGGAGTTACTAAAAACCTGAAGAGGTTTTGTTGAGGAAGAGGGGTCACTTTGTTTTTGTTGTTGTTGTTTTTGTTGTTTTATTGAACTGGCTTTGTTATTTATTGTTGCTGTGGGACATTTTGGACATTTTTCTTTTGTATTTATGCCTGAAAAGAACATTTTCTTAAGTGATTGGTGCTGGAGCTTTAATGCACATGCTTTTAACTGTGTTGCATTGTTGTCTTTTGCTTGTCATGGTCATGCCTTGTCTTGGTGGTTTGATTGAAAGGACGGTGCATGATACAGGGACTGAAGTGGCTGAGTTGGGTAGGTCTACCTTTGTGGGGGAGACACCTGACTAAAACTCAGTTTTAAGTTGTTGGAGGGAGCTCTGGCTGGGTACTTAGTGCCAGACTGTAGTGCAAGTGGCTGAAAACACACACTTGCAGTGGAACAGAGGTACTGGTGTGCCAGCTTTGCCAGTCTGGGGAATCTCCTTGCTTTAACTTCCTACCAGTCTGTCAGCTTTGCATACAAGGAGGGTACCATGTCCCACAGCTTCTAGAAAGATGCATGACAGATACAATCTTTCCAGTTACTATACACATTTAATCCAGTTTTCTGACCAAACCCAGGATGTGAAGATGAAGTCATTCTAGTCTTAGTGTCTCTGGGTTCCAAGCTTCCCCTATGAAGACAAATATAACCAACATTAGCATTAGCAGATGTTTACTCACCAGTTTTGCTAAGAGCTTCATCATGTGTTTACAATGAAAGGTTATATGACACCCTCTGAATAGCGTTACCTCTTCAGGGCTATACTAGCTGGCCCCCAGTCAACCCGTCTTGTCACCTTTTTAATGCTGAGCCACAGAGACAGCCAGGCTGATCTGAGGAGGTGGTGCTTCTTAAATAACAAAAATGCATGCTGTATTGAAATGCAATAGCGTCTGATTGATCTGTGAAAGCAAGCTGATGCTGTTTGAAATGCTCGGAGGTGGTTGGAATCCAAACAGCTATCGATCATATGCTGTGCAATAATAAGAATCTGTGCATAAAGCAGAGTATCAGACCATAGATGCTCCACTTTACTCAACAGCATGGGTCCTATACATCCTGGTATGATGCTGACTGTTATGTCAATTAGAGGGGAATTAAGTAAAGAGGGAAATTAATTAAACCCCACAGCTGCATGACACCATCTCCATTGCCATCTCTGATAACAGTTTAAAAGTAAATCAAATAAAGTCTTCAGCATTGTCTTTATTTCCTATCACTGTAGCTGCATTACAGCCCAGAATGAGTCATTTTAAATGGACGGATTTTTTCTTTCATGCAGCTACGCGGGAAATGACAATCAAGGAGTGACACCTCTGTTGTGGTTCGTTGGGGAACGTCTTATTTAGGTAATAGGCTAAATAAGGCTGCAGGTACTGTTTTACAAATGTAATACTCTTCAGTCTGGCCTCATCAAGGGGCCTCAGCGATAAAACTGTAATTTAGAATAATTTAGAGAGTAAATAGTACCAACTCTATTGAGGAATAATGGCCTATAAAATTGCCACTAGACCGCTAAACCTTTTCTTATCAGTAACCAGCACCATCTGCTCTTTTTTTTGTTTTCTTTCCCGTCTGGTTTGATAGATTGGAGCAAAGAATTTCAAAACAGATATATAACTGCAGCAGTACTTACATGACAAGTAGAAATAGTCATACAGATAATAATGGGGAAGAAAAGGTCCACATGTTTATTCAATAATCGCTGATTTGCTCTGCATAACATGATAATGTTAGTTTTGAATCAGTAATTGAAAATAATTACAATAATGTACAATCTGAACCAGTGAACGTGTTTGTTTTGTTGTTATCTTCCCTCGGAGGACTCGATCACTGCAATACTTTTCTGAAAAGCTGCCTACTTCATAAAAATGATGGTCCAATTTTTTCTTTTCTTGTATCTCACAATACTCCCTGTGAATGCGCGCATATGGAAGATCAAAGGCACTGCTGTACTTATGGGATGGAATAAACAGATCTATATTGAATCTTTTCATTTTCACTCTCAAGGACACAAATATGGCTTTCATTAAGGATTCACCCTAGATCAGACTAAATTCTCTTAGCCTGCACTGTAGCACGCAGAATGAATGGCATTACTCTGAAGCAGGAGAACCCGAAAAAACACAAGTCCTTGATTCTGAACGAGATGCTGATTGGATGGGACAGAGTCTTTGGCAACCTGTTTAGCCTTGGCTGTATTAGCCAAGGTCATTCCACTAGAGACATCCCAGACTGCATCGCAGGACTGGCCCTGGCTTTTCATTTGTTTTCTATCCTGCAAATGCCACGTTGCCTCTGCAGCATCTGCACCAATGAGACCTTCCCCAGACCTCTCTGAACTGATAAAGCCTCTCCAATACATTCTCACTCCTAATGTCACATGTGGACATTTGCTTAGGACACCTCTGCGTCTCTATTTAACAAACTCTGTTTCCCTTCTGGTGGTTTGTATGGTATACTGGTGTAGTATGTGAGGCGGTTATACATGTCTATGTTGCACCATTTGTTCAAAGGTGAATGTCATTTTGTCTCTGCTGTGTACTGTACGCGGTCGCACTGATGGTAAAGTAGAGCTGGGTGATATGACATAAAATCAATATCATATTTATTTCAGGCTTTTACCTCAATTATGATTATTGATTGATAACTTTGGGGCTCATTTACCCTTTTCTCATTTTGAGCCATGGATGTATTTGCCAGTGGGATTGTGGGAATGTTACCTTTGATTACTCTCCATGTTGCATTTACTACTGTTTGGTTGCAGTGACTGATGAGACCCAATCAGGAGACAAGGTGCGCCTGCCCATGTTAACCAAAATAAGTGACATATTAAACATGAAGTTGTTCTAAAGTGGTTCTAAATGAGGTTTTTCTGTGGTTAAATACCCATGCCTGCAGTACACAGGGTTTCTAAGACATTTTAAGACCATTATGAATGAAATGTAAGACCTATATAACAACATAAAAACATACATCCTTTTGTAGACCATGAGCACGAATGGTCCCATCACTTTGGAAATCAGGTCTCTCTTGATAAAATCTGCTAGTCTAAAGTGCATTACATATGCAGTTTTGTCTTTTCCGCACCTGAGTGACATGGCAAAGACAGAGTCTGGAAACATCGCCTGCTCTTAGTGTCGGCTCGGATCCGAACGCAGCGTGGAGGTTGTTTACGGAGGTTGCAGAGCTGTTGTGTTGGTCTCGACGAGGTAGTATAGAGGTACCAGTACTGGGGCCAGGGATGGAGCTGGAGCTGCAGCAGAACTGGCTAATGGCTGTCCTCTGCTGAAGACTTTTCACAGCAGTGACATGTTTCTTGCTTTTTGCATGAAAGCTAGGGCTGCACAATATTGGAAAAAACTGATATTCTGATTTTTTTTTGGGTTATTGCAATATTAAAGAAATATATATTAAATATATATATAAGTATTCTCACCATTCTCTTCAAGTCATCTCCCCTCTGTTTATCTGGAACTGACCAACTCATTCAGTATTCCTCTGCACAGGCAGGCTCCGTGGCGAGCTGTATCAGTGTGTGAAAGAGGCGGAGTGATACAGCAGCGTTGTAGAGCCTGCTTGTGTGGAGGAATACTGAGCTGGTCAGTTCCAGATGAACGGCTTTTTTACGACCAGTTGATGGACTGAAAAAAATATGTAGCTGTATAACGCACACTTAAACGGGTGTATTATTTTGTGACGGGACTACTTAAGTCAAGTAAGGGCGCGTTTTATTGTCAGCAACGGTAATGGCGTAATAACATAACAGGGGAAACAGTAACTTTTTTGATTACTTGCTACTGAAAAAAGTAGAGCCGTTAGTAACGGCATTGATTTATAACACTGTTATTCCCATCACTGCTTGTTTATCGCTCATCTTCGTGGTGTGTGAGGGACGGCATGTGCATAGGTTGGAGGGGCTGACTGTGAGCGAGAGCGAGAGAGAGAGAGAGAAAGAGAGAAAGAGAGAAGAGCAAGATGCCGGCTCTTTTATTTTGCTTTTCTGAAGCAAAATAAAAGTTGACATTTTCTAAAAACTGAGAAAACATTGCACGCCCTGTGATGTGGTTATCGCCCATGTGAGATGACGATGCTCAAACGATACGTTGTGCCCTATGTTCCGAGTTTTTGCACAAGAAGCAGTAAGCTTTAAAGTTGTTTCCCAGAGTGTCCAAAGGGACTCGCCAATAACAGAAAAGCTGGACTAAAGACCCTACTGAACCCATAAGTAAAGCTCTACCTAACTAGAGTATTTTATGAAATGAATAAAGCACTGCATAGGGTGCACCAGGAGGTGGTTGGGGTGGATGGTGGCTGTACAAAGCCCACAGCTGTCACACCAGAGACTTGGGGTTGTCATCCAGAGTCAGGTTTAGGCGACACGAGTACTTTGGTTGAGAGAGAGAGAGTTGACTGTGACTTCAAAACTACAATCTGGGCAGACGTCCTATAGTCTGCTTGACTTAGTTGCCAACTTTGAACGCAGCAGACAAAAGTGAAAGTCTATCAGACTACCCTGCAAGTTGAAAAATGATGCTAAAGGGTAAAATTGATGAGAAAAGGTCAACTTGGGAGTGAGACTGCCATCGGTCTGACACCTCAGCAGCAATAAGTCATCGGCATTGGCTAAAACTCTGAGTGCCATTCACTTCCTGATAAATGTGACACAGAAGTAGGTGTAGGGTTTAATTTCCTTCTCGGTGCCATGCAATTAGACTAATATCAGTATGATGAATGTGACCATATTTTACGAGCTATTTATCTCTAGTGTTCCTTGAATCGTCAGGATTGTGCTGCTGCAGTTGGCTTTACTTTGATTCTCCTTATTTGGTCATTAGGATGTTGAAATTTATCATTATGTTATAATGACTTATGTAAATGTAGTTGGGGTGACTCTGCTGTGTGATGTCACCTTTTTTTATGATATTATTTTATAGTAATTCAAATATCTCTTAAAGTTCTCTCAACCTTTGGTCTGTAATACGTCATCAGCAGCACATAAACTCATTTGGCACATGCATCCCTGTAAAGATATCAGAAGAACTCAGGTGATATATGGAACATAAGAAACCTGCTTTTGTCTGATCATCTGCTCGTGTACCTTTGATCCTTGAACACCTCAGACGGTCTCTGTCATTGTTGTACTGAGCTGCAGGTATTATAAGTATCTGTTAGGTTTGACAGCTGAATAGCGCTGCACCTGCGTTATATAGTATTTTAATATTCCACAGGGAGGGAATGTCAGTATGGAGCTGCCGTTTCAACAATACAATTATTACAATAGTGAAGTTTTCAGTGAGCCGAGCTGTAGAGAACCTGCAGGATGTTGCCGAAGTAGACAGAAAATAATTGCTGGCTGCAGTTTGTACTTATGGTGGAGCGGTGGCACAGTGGAGAGTTTTCACTGCCCCCTTTTCCCGCTGGAAGAGTTTGATTTCATACGTTTATCTTTTATTCATTAATCAAATTCTTGTATCAACAGTGATTGGATTGGCCTTGATCTCAAACCTGTGGATTAACTTTAATGAAGTAATGTGTGCATTGGTAGATGTTGACAGACTTTTAAAGATAGACAACGTGTCTGCAATAAGTGTGAAGAAAACAGGCTAGCACCACTAGCTGGATGCACTCGTGCAGCTCTTGAGCAATCTCTCATGCTCCTCTATGAAAAAAAAAGCAGGATCCTAGACAGTAAATCATAGTACACAATATTTTCGGGGTATTTAGAAACTCCCATATTTAACACCAGTTTCTCATTAGTGGTCGAATGTATGGTAACGCAAACAGACCTCCACGGACTGATGAAGCAGAAGTAGTCTGTGAGGAGGTTACTAATGTTGTTAATCAGGTTTGTCCTGAACACCCTTTTTCCACCAGAAAAGACACCTGTGTAACAGAGATGAGTAGCGTGCACAGATACCATGCGTAACAGGGATGAAATCAGAAGCACCTGTGTAAAGGACGCATCCTCAGCCTCTGTGGCCTGGACCTTGTGGGCGAGCGTCTCTCTTTTCTTTTGAATTTTCTGAGATGAGAGATGTTGAATATATACTCACTATCTGATGCCGAGGCTGTTTGTGGTTGGCTGAGAGAGATGTGAACTCGTTAGTTTTCAGCTGCGTTCATTCAGTCAGGTTGAGTTTCCATCACGCGTGCCGACCGCCTTTCATCTGACATCAGACGTGACAGTCGATACAGATACACATTTATGTGCTGATTCAGATGTTGTGATTATTTATTGCATTGAAATGTTGCCTGACACTCTGGAAACCTGCCTGTGAGGTTTTGGTGACGTGTGCACACCGGTCAACCAAATCACCACTTCACCAGCTGCGCTCCGCCTTGCGCCGAGAGTAGACCAGGTTGGAGTCGGCGAGCTTCGGCGCACCTTCGGCGAAGCCATCTGACACAAAACCGTCACTGCACCAAGCTGAATCTGTCGACACCTCCCCCTGCTGCACCACCACACCTGTCTCGGCGCCCTCGGTCTACCAAATTGCCAGATTGACTGCGCGCCGTGTTGCGCCAGACAACATTAGCACGGCATGAGTTTCACCACCCTGCACCACCTTGCTTGCGCCTGGTACAAAGTTAGAGCCCAACGTCTCACGGAACTACTTCTACTGTTTGATTGGTGTCTGTCCTCTCCTCAGCTCTCATCATCAAACCTTCAAAACCTTTGTCTCTTCTCCACGCTGATATTATCCCTCCGCCACAATTCGGTGAATGACTTCAAATGAAGTACAGTAAGTGTGCCGTGGAAATAATTGGAATTGGATTGAGAGAATGTGATTCAACTCAGCTTAAAAGCAGAAAAAAAAAAAAATCATGTCATACACCTACAGCATACAAATCCTCGGCAGCAATCAGAAGCTCACGCTGCCAAATTAGAGCTTGTCGAGAGGTCCTGAATAGCGCTTTGATTTCTCCTCCAAATTCCACACGAGCTATCTAGCATGTAAACTGTGGGTTGAATGTCTGACAGCAAAGGCAGGAACAAGAATCCCCAGTGTCAATGTTGCCAACTATTAATAGTGATATTCTAACCAATATATATTATAAGGCTGATTTCTGATTTGGGCATGTTGCATGTTCACTGTGTAAAAATGAACCATGCACAACTGACACAAAAGAGCAAATCACAGCAGGTATGTGATCAAATCAATCATCATCTGCAGGGACCTTAAACATTTCACATCTGTCAGTGGACGCCTTAAATGATGTTTCCTTCATGTAAAAATGGTGAAGTGTGAGTACATGTATTTATTTGATCTTGATTCAGTAATATAAATCAATGATATATCTTTTATATTTGTGGTACTTAGTATGAAATCAGGACATTGTGTTTGAAAGAATTTTTTTTTTTCAATGAACATGATAATTTGTTAAATTTAAAATGTCTTTGCATATTTGATAACAGAATTTTCTCAGGGTCAGTCCTGATGGGGCAGAACACTGTTATTATCATCCATTTATCATTATCATTCTAACTATTATTATTTTTCTGCTGAAATGGTTCATTTCCTGTGAGCTGGAATAAGCTGCTAACATGCAGCTTCACACAATAACTGGTAATGGAAAGGTGATGCCCCTCACCCTGTATGTCTGACCGGCTGAGGATGTCAAGATACGATTTTAAACAGATTTCTAAAAGGTTGTCAATAACAAGATATTAGATGTCAGCGCTGATGGCTGCAGCACAGGTGTCGATTTCCTGACACCCCTCTGGAGTCATTGTAACAGACCCACCTGCAGAACAGCCCTGAAATGCACATTTCAAAGTGACGGTCAGAAAAAAAAAAAAAAAAAGTATTAGATTGGGCCTGAGTGATTTGAGAACTTAGTCAGCGGTGTAGCAGACACACTGAGGTGATGAGTGCGGCCTGTCACTTTTCATTTGATGATCTTCATTAGCACAGGGGATGAAAAGGAGTACACAGCATTTTGCTCGCAGCTCCACTGGGATTCTCCAAAACCCTTCAAAGATTAAAACCTCGCTCAATGAACTATAGTCGCTCCTCATATGTAGTTAAAAAGCGCTGTCCATGCTCATACGCCTCACCTGGGCTCTCTCCTCGTCATGTCTGAATTAAGGGATCCAGACGTACTCGTGATATCTAACAGGATTTAGCGGCTCAGTGTTTAACGTTGAGAAATACATGGACGGTTTGACGTTCAACATGTGTCTGCTCAAACTGAATGGAGCTTATTGTAGTGTAAAGCATGAGCTGCAGGATCCCTTTTAAGTACATTATTATGACCAAGTCTAATTGTCCCAGATTAGAGCTTTCCCATTCCACTGCACCGTGTTAGGATTAAAACACCCGGGCTCCTGGTTCTGCTATTATTTTGGCTGCGTGAGAAAAAAAAAAAA
>OMNW01014986.1:2522-14980 GCA_900303245.1 Selene dorsalis
GACCTACATCAAGTGCCTTATCACTCCGAAATGGTTTCCACAAAAGTGAGGCTTGAGCATGTGCAGACCTTCACGTTACAGTGTTTAGGAAATGATAAAAGATGTTAGCAGGCATAAATCAAAAGCACCACAGCCCGATTTATGGGTTTATTACGTCCAGAGTACAATCTAAGTTTGGCAACCTGTCTATTGTATTGCAAGCTGAAACTTTCTACCAAGCGCAGTTCATGACCCTTTTCCCACCTGCATTAGTCATCTTTTCACAGGACGCTGAATAAAAGGAAGAAAACAAAGTAGCACATGGCACAAAATGACAAAGCTTAGTCACTGCCTGCTCACATGGACTCAGGACATCAGCTCCTGGGAAGCAGCTCTGTGAGCCTTTAAGATGGTGCAGCGCCACGTCCACAATCTCAACATGAAAAGGTTAGTTTCAGTATATTAAATGGAGGAATTTTAGCCATGTTTTCCTTTGGTTTATTATTTCCCCTTTACAAAGGACATTTTCCTCCTGCCAGTGTTACAACAACACAAAAGAATATTCCAACAAGAGAAATGACAATTTCCATCAATTCAATAAATATAAATATTCTGAAAACAGTCTAATTTCAATTTAATTCATTATGTGCTTGTGACTGCATGCACAGTGGGACACAGATTAGGACTCTGATCACAATGATGGAGCAGCCAATGTTTATTGTATCTCTCTACCTGAGTTACCTGGACAGGGTAACTTGCCTTTGTCAAGTCATTAGTTTCCAATAACATGTTCTATTTTGATATTCAAAATGATCCCAGATGATGATGAAGCCTTTTTTCAATCATTTTTTTCTTAAGGACAGCAAAGTCAGCAGTAAATTATTAGGTATTTTGGTGCCAAGTAAAAAAAAAAAACCCACATCACCTCAAGAGAGAAACGAGCATCACGTAAAAGCAAGAATTCATGAATAAATAATGACAATTGATTAACATGCAGCTAATGACAGTATAATGTTTTTACTCTACTCATGTGTTACTTATTAATTAGAAAATGCATCTATTGTATTTGTTCAAAGTGGGTTTTACACCAGGTAACTGGGGACAACAAGATGATCAAATATTTCAGACAAAGAAATTGGACTTATTAAAAGTAGATCATCAAGAAGCTGAGCCATAATCCAAATAACAATAACGTTACTAATCCATCACATCCAACTTTCATGCATGTTAGTTCTCCTGCTCCACAACAAAAACAACAACAACAACACTCATTTCTGAGATCAACACTAGTAAATGTAACATATGAAGACTAATGAATCACTAAGTTGTAAGACGCACAAGACACGATTTAGCATCAGACCCTGCGGCGATTAGAGATATTTTGTGTGTAACTTTATTCTAATAAACCCACATTGTAAATTTCATGATATATTACAGGACGCAACAAGGTTTACTCTGTTTTTATCAATCAAGTTTAACAAGCTTGTGCTTTAACACAACCATGGATATTATCATTTCATTACTTGACTTAGACTTAGAAATTGTGCGAGAAGACATATTATGATGTGCGAGTGTATTACATCACTTTTCACAGGTCATTTGAAAGTTATGACAGGATGATAATACGAGCCAAGAATTTCTGTTTCTGTTGGTGGATTCTAGGGTTAGTAAGTAACCTCTTGAGAGAGTTAGGACCTTGATTAGTACATGTGTTTTGTTTTTACTGTTGTTTTAGTGTTTATATAGATATTTGGAAAATTAAAATAAACCAGGTTTTCCTCAAGAACAGCAGAGAGCACATGACTGGTGTAAAATAAAACCATCACTCTGAAAAATTTTCAGTTGTGTGTTGAGGAAGTGGCTTTGGATTTTTAAACGTGTGTGTGTGCATGCACGTGAGAGGGGGAAATAACAAATCATCTGGGTTTAAGGAGATTAAACTGCATTAGAAGACAATGGGATAGAAAAAGGACACATGCATAAGCACAGACTCATTCACACACACACACACACACACGCTGGAGCTAGCTCCTCTGTCTCTTCGTACTCAGACTATTAAACTCACATAGAGCACAAACGCACACGCGCACACACACAGATCAACATGCATGTCCGTTTCCTAGACTGAAACCATGTCTCGGCTGGCGACAGCCCAGCACCAGCCTTTTGGTCATTGTGGCATCTGTCTCTGATTGGTCCGCCTTGCACCGGCCTCTGGGGACCCACGGGGTTGTGAAGATGAGGTGGCTGCTAAGAGACTGAGTCACAACATGCAATGCTCTGTGCTCACAACATCTCCCATGCACACCAGTGACAGTTACATAAAGACGAGCGGACACTCTCCAGACAAACACTTGACTCTCATTCTCAATCTGGTTTTAGTCCTTCAATGCTTTTATGTTTCCACAGATGAGTTGCTATGCACATACCGGCACTTTCAGATAAGTCACTGGCTCTTGTCGTGTTTTGGCTAATAATTAAACGCTTTTGATCAGTGTAAACTTCGTCTCAGTGGTAACCCTAAGACATGAAGCGATGATCACTGCAGCTGATAAAAAAAAATCACTCTTGACCTTGTAAACACGACATATATTGAATGGTTACAGGTGAAGTCTATCATTCATTTGACTTGACTTATGTATCTGTTAATATTTGGATCATTTACTATAGATCCACTCCTCCAACTACACACACGATATAAAAACTAGTAGCAACAGGCATTTTAATTTCTTGGATGAATGCCCTTATTCTCCTGGATGTGAGGTGACACTACCAGCTTATACAGACTGTCAACTTCAGTTACAAGGTATATTCATCCAATCTGACACAATAGGTAAAGGGACAGTCACTTTGGATTTGGCTGTCGGGTTTGATGACATCCAGATAATAATAAATAATCATTACTTTAATAAACACAATCTATCTGCCTAAATAAGTTTGGCTCTCTCAGACAGCTGAGATGTTTAGAGAGAGACTGTTTTTAGACTGTGCTCTCAGCCTCTCAAAATAAATATGCCAGTTAATCCCTTAAAGGAATAGATCAACACTTTTAGAAAACACATATTTAAACTTTTTAAAAGATCCATACCATTCTCTGTATCTCTGTACAGTAACATCACACCGCTGGAAACAAAGTGAAAACAACTGTCAACTGTCCAAATGTTGTAAAGTCTGCTGCCACCGATACCTGTGTTTACTACTAAACATGCTTCGTTTGCATAATTTCTTCAAAAGATGGACTGTAAAACAACAGGCTGTGCTTTTGGTGGGCTTATGTGAAATATGGAACTATTTCTAGGCTTAAAGCAGTGACTTCCTGGAGTCTACTTTGGCTATCTTAACAGTGATGATAGAGCATAGATGTAGTGTTTACACATCCTTTTTTGGACATAACAAGCTGATTACTGAGTTTTAGTGGTGGTGGTAGGCAGATGTTTATGAGCATGGATCCACATATCTATCAGACTCTTCCCTTGTCTGCATCTTAATAGGTAGATCTTAGAAGGAACACTAAACCAGAACACAATCTAAATCACAATCTCATGGTCATGTAACAATCAAAGTAATTAGAGCAAAGAGCCAGGACATCAAACTGTGTTGACATTGACCAAGTATATGAAAAACATCTTTTGTCAAAAGGTAATTTGTGTCACTTCAGCCATAATATTGAAATAGTGTTACAATACTGTTTATTTATGCAAAGTAATTTATTGGAGTGTGTTTGTCCTAACTGAGATTATCTCAACGAGTTTTACCGTCTCCACCGATCTCCTTGATTGGGGTGTAATGATAAAGAGTCAAATGAGGGCATAAACATGCACACAAACACATGGATAAACACACACATACACAGTGGTGAGGCATAGCGAGAGAGAAGAAGGCACACTTTCTTTCTCTCTGGCATTTCCTATTCCTCCCTCCATCCAAACAAGCCTGTCGGAGCTGCAATTATGGGAAAGAAACCATGTATTTATAGCCAGGCGAGGATCAACGGCAGAACAACTAGTTGTGTGGCACGGGAGGCGGTTATATTTAACATGCTGTGATGTCAACACGTGGCTGGTACGTTTCCATGGTTTCTCCTCCGAGACAGGGCGGGCACTTTCTTATCAGTGCGGCACAGAGACAGATGAGGCAGTAACAGAGAGAGGGACGGAGACAGACTGACAGCAGACAGATAGATCCACAACCAGACTGAAAGGGCAGGAGTAAGAGAAAATAAAGATAGTGGCGTAAAAAGGGAGACAAAAATAACATTTCAACATAATGGGCGGGCTGTATAGGACATGTCTGGTTCCTCAGTATACACTCGATGTCATTCATTGACCTTGAACTTCCTGTGCTAGCTTCCCGTCACCTTATGAAGAAGGCTGCAACAAACTCCTTATACTACTCTCTTTCCTTCTTTATGCCTCCCTCCCACTCACTCCTACTCTTTCCCTCCCTCTGTCTTTTAAGGTTATCTGAGATGCTATCTGCTGTCTGATAAAGGTTAAGGAGGGTTCTAGCTGGCAGCACCTTCAGTCTCCAGCTTGCTCGGCATCTCGCAGCCTTCACAGTGATAATCCCTTGCCTCATCGCTGCACTGTGGAAAGTGGAGTCTGGGAAATATAAAGAAAACTTTTTCTGGCTTGTAATCACTGTTTTCAGACTGTGATCATTAAGTGTATTGATCATTATGGTACCGACTGTGGATGATTTTTAAGAAAAAAACACTGAAATCTCAATTGAATGTGGCAAAAACTCATCATTAATAGAAAATTACAGTGCTGCTGCCTCACACGTTCCCTATTCTTACAAAAAAAAAAAAACTAAAACACACACTATCCATGAATAAATATAGATGACAGAAGCAGACAGTGCTGACAGTGTTGATACTCTACACAGGCTGCTAACACCACAGAGCTGACTGCAAGTAATGAACCAGAGCCATTAGCTCCCTTTAGCAAGATTCAGCTAACACACCGTTTAAAATTTGCCCTGTTTGAAATGACTGTGCGCGACTCGCACACCACGTTTAATAGGCCGACGGTAGGTGTCAAGGCTCATGTCATGCCTGCACATTATGTATTCTATAACGCTGCAGTGACAGATCCCCGAGACTCGCAGCCAAGGCTGTGTTATCTACAATAGCACAGAGGGTTGTGTGGATTTAGCTGGAATGGGCAATAAACTGAGCAAGGGAATCAGAGAGAGAGAGAGGCAGAGAGAGCATTGGAAAGCAGGAGGGAGGAAACCGAACCCCCCCCCCCAAAATGCAGCGATTAGCTAAAGCTCCTTAACCTAACTGGTTTCATTAGCAAAAAGCTACAGAGGATGAGAGGTGCCGCAGCTGAAGATGCTCGAGCTAAAGGAGGTGCTACAGCAGCTAGCACACAACAGGCAACAGTTCAGGAATCGGGGAGAAACTGTGACTGGAAAAGAGAAGTAGACAGATATGGAGCATGACAATATCGGTTTATATTCATGTCTCTTTATGCTGAGGCTCCCATGCTGTATGGCTATGTCTATTGTGAAAAATCAGTCAGGCAGAAAACGCTGCTTTTGAAACACAAGCTTTGTCAGAAAGGTCCTGAATCTTAGCTGGTAAAAGGAATACACGGCAATATCTTAAAATTAGATTACAAAAAAATTTAAATATAAAAGTATTAAAGAGTGTAACAGGTTTGACACTTCCTGAAAAAAGTAAACAGTCATTGTATCACACAATATATGTACTAGATTGTATTATATCATTAGGAAGTGGACAGATAGTATCATATACCATCAGCGACAGTGTTATTTGAAGTACATTAAAGTAGCCAACTGTTTAATTTGGTGTTGGAGCTGACTCCCAGCCTATGTATAAGCATAAACGCCCCAGTGAGGATCTGTATTAAATTTACAGCTGAGAGACAGGGACTGTCACAAGGTTACTGTAACAGGATGTTTGATATTTTATCATCCAAATGGATGCACAGTGAATTCTGTAACCTTTGCGGTCCTGCAGCAGTCTCATGACACAAACATTTCACAAAAATATCACGAATCGCGACAACTTGATTTGAAAGATGGTGGAAAGAGGACAACGTGAGATTGTAAAAATGTTCCAGGCCGTGGTGAGAACCCTTTTCCCCGCCTGTAACTTTCCTGTCGGCACCGTGCTCCATTTCTATCTATAATCTCCTGCTCAGTCCCAGTGACATGACTCTCATACACAATTACATCACACAGGGCTACTCAGGGTGCCCACAAAGAGGAGAGCAGAGCGAGGGCAGGGGTGAGAGCAGAGGGACGTCTGAAAGCATGGAAAATATGGGCCGAGTTGCATAATAACCAGAAACTACAAGCTACTTGTAATCTGCAATGCATAATGGGACAGATATATTTGTCCTTTTGTTTCTGTCACTGGAAAAAGGGCAGTATTCGAAAGAAATAACAGTGTAAAAATCAGGAGACAAAAGCAGAGAGCAAAGGATGAGAGCGAGAAGGACAGGAAGACAGAGTGACGGAGTAAATTAGGACAGAGGAATGGAGAGTGTAGTGAGTGAATGGATGCTGCACAGCAGCCATGGTGAGTGATTCACATCTATTTTCCACCAGCAGACAAATGAATCGCACAGTCAAAAGAGAAAAAAAAAGTCATCTCAAAATAGCCCCCCCCCACATGACCCCACCATCACCCCACCCACCGCCATTATGTATGCATGTGCGGCTTTTTCTCCCTCTGTGAGGCGAAGAGGGGCATTTTATTACCCAGCACGTGAGTCCCATGTACTGCTGCACAAAAATAGATCATAAGTCTTCTCCAGTGGGGTTTTGCCTCATCAAAGTGAATGTATTCTCCGTAAATGCTGATCCATAAATAAAATGCTATGCTCAGTGGGGAAGTGGAAATAAAGTGAGGGTGTGTGGCGGGAAGGGGGATGTGAATGAAAACAGACGAGTGGCAGGACCCTGGAGGATCTATTTGGGGAAGTTCATGAATAAGCCAGTTATGTATTCACAGGAATGATTCAGTTATTTAATGACCTTTGGCCTCACGATGCACACACACACACACACACACACGCAGGCAGAGAAAACGTACGCAAGCAAATGCTAACAGAGGCAACAGGCTCCAAAAAGGAAAATCCTCAAAAGCTTCTTTAAAAAGGATGTCACGACGCACCACACGACTACAAGCAAATGAGTACGTGGCAATAATATCTGTATTTGTAATGCAACACTTAACCTAGTTAAACCCTTGCAGGTGAGAAAAGGTGGAAACAATAAGTTTTGGTATGAGACTGGAAGTGGAAGTTTGTCATCTTGGAGCTCCCACACAGCACAGAGCTAAACAGGTTATGTAAGGATGTTGTTAAAGTCAGGGGATAATTGAGCTGATGAGGCTGACATTTGGAGCCTAGAGACGAGGGTGTGGTGTGTGTGAGGGAGGGGTGTGGAGTGGAAAGAGATGTAATTACTCTGTATGTTACAGAGGAGGAGAAGGAGCCACGGTGAGCGAGTCAGATCCTAGTGTTACCCCTGGCGTCATGTTACACCCACTGGTTCCAGGGCATGGACAGAAAATGT
The DNA here is from genome assembly GCA_900303245.1 of Selene dorsalis. Taxonomy (NCBI): domain Eukaryota; kingdom Metazoa; phylum Chordata; class Actinopteri; order Carangiformes; family Carangidae; genus Selene; species Selene dorsalis. The sequence goes on from OMNW01014986.1 coordinate 10,056, forward strand.
TAGGGCACACACTGTTTTACAGTAGCTCAAAGACATAACACATGAGGGTGTTAGCATGTTAACCCAACACTAACATGAGTTGAAGTGGCACTCTGATTACTGGAACATGGCTGAATTTATTCTCAATCAATCAGCTAATCGATTAAATTCAATAATAATTTCATACCTTACTTAGACTGCTTGATGATACATTACATCAGCAGTCATTAAACCCTCATGAGTTATGAATATCAGAAGCTAATGCATTTATTTCAAGTGACCTCATCAGAGATGATCCTAGTCTTAAAAATAAATCGTATATCAATGAGTCACCTCATGCTGCATAAACACAAAAGCTTAGAGCTACTTGCTACTTGCAGTATTGTGGTTGATTTTTTAGATGCTTTCGGAGACGTGTTTTCACTGTCCTACTTGTGTGAGGTGATAATGTTAAATGATCACTCATAAACCGTGCACAGTGAGCAGTAATAAAAACATTCTTGCATCATAAGCACCGTGACTCCTTTCACGATGCACTGCAGACTGCCTGCCGTAGTTTATCATTGACTGAGGCTGCCTTCTCCACTCTCCTCTCACTCTGCCTGAACCACACTGCATCATCTCAAGTCTGTAGCTGATGCAGCAGCAGGTTTTAGTAATCCTAATACTTATGTGGGATAGAAATGACCTGCTGACCTCAAGCATGAGATCACCTGTCGTTGTGCAGTGCTGCTGCCTGAATGGCATGACTTCACTGGGTTTCACTTAACTCACTGTGATGGATGGTTTAGTTTCTCCGCTGTGGAGGATTTGCGCCGATCTATGGGGCGATGATAAGGATGAAATGACATTATAGCCGAGCAGACTGTCAATTTGTGCAGTGAGGGGGACACACATGCACATAGGGGATGTAAAGAGAGCTCTGCAGGGGAGACACTGTGACAGGTGTGCTTTATGGCAGCCAGGACGACCCATTATGAGCCTCTCTTCTCGCTCAACCAACCCTGCACGAGATGGTACATGACGGATGCTGCGCCTCCAATACGCTGGCGGCCACATAAATATGCAATATGCAAATGAATATGCATGCGCACACACAAAATCATATTTGCACACATGCTATGCATTGATCAATTATGTGTGCAGTGTGGAATGTGCATAGCAACATGCACATTACTACACACAACAACTGGGGCATGTGAATATGCTTGTGCAGCTTTGTTTGAATAACCTCAACACACGCACTCAGAATACACACATTCATACCCTCAAACATACATTCATTTTCCCCGCAAGCCCTGAAATTGACTTATCCATTTGATGTTCTGTGAAGTGTGAACTCAAGTAGGCCCTTTCTGCTCTAGGCCAAACACACATAACACACATTTTTTTAACACACATAAAAAATGAGTATAAATTAAGTCACAGGAGGAGGCCTATTGTATGGCTGATCACCATGAACATCCTTAACTAAGACCCAAATGTACCACAGACAGAGAGAAGCAGAGAGAGACAGACCTTGTAACTAACAACTATATTTACATGAAAAAACATACACTAAAGGAGTAATAATAATGCAATAACTGCAAGCAACCATCCAAAGAAACAAAGGCAAACATTTATTGTGCAGACAAGGCTAAATCAACATCAAGACTGATTTTTAATACTTGCACACAGTAAATAGAAATAGATGTGCAGTTGCTTTAGACATTGATTAAAACTTCAAAAAGCAACTGACTTCAAACAAGAACAGAAGACTTTGTTATACCAAGTGTCCTCTAATGTGTATTTGGCCTAAACCTTGGCTATATTCTAATGAAATAATCAGTTATCACATAATTAGTAATCACAGTTTCACTACCTCATCATATATTAGTATATTACATAACTACAAAGGCCACCAAATGGTATGAACTTGGTGTGCGTGTGGGAGAGAGAGGGGGGGGATACAGGGTCGAGAAGAGGGGTGTAGGGTAAGTATTACCCTTGAAGGGGCAGTGTGATGTGATTATAATCAAATGTGAAAAGCACATTAAGTCACAAACCGCCCACAATCTTTTCAAACTTGCATAAGCATCACAAGAGAGCACCATACTGTAGAAACACACACGCACACATGCATGGACAAACTCACAAATGCAATCAGATGCAGAGCCCACTCTGATATTTTTCAAAGGTAACAACCTCTTTGTGAACCATGTGTTCAGTGAAATGAGTGGCACAACGTCCCTGGCAAAATGATTCAGCAACACACTAACTACTTTTTTCCCCACATGGTTACTGATGACCTGATTCTTGCCTGAGGTTACACTCATTGCACTTTCCTCTTAATTTACTTCCATCAAGAGTGGAAAGGAGTTTGGCTTCATTTTCCTCATTGGTCACAGAGGAAAAGATGAATTCTGCAGAGCGTTTTTTTCTTTCTTTGTTTTTTGTTTTGGCAACATCGCAGTTTATAATTCTGTCTCTTTAACACTGTTGGTATAAGAGTCAGTTATAGTCAGCGAGCTGAAACACTGCTGGACAGTAGCACACTGACACAGTAAAGGCCGGGCAGGCTTGAAATAAAAATGTTTACACAATGTGTCATCTGGCCACATCTGACAGCTAAAGTGATTGTAGTAGTTTCAAAAAGAGCAAAGTGAAAAGCCTGTGAAGCACAAAAAAGCTTTCAAATGGAGATAAAAGCACACACTTACTCTTTGTTCCATAGTATTGATTTGGTTGAGCTCTATTGCACACATGAAAAATGATTGATCAAACATCAGTCATAGGTAAATGTGTGAAGAATTTGAAGAAAAAGACTCAAACCTACTTTCTCTTCTTTATACACAGGATCAGTCTCCGTGTGACTTAGTGTTCATGTCAGACTGTTGTTTTATAAAGTTAGTAAAATGTCATACATGTCACCAGCTACATCTGAAAAGTTCACATTTGCCAGACACCAAGCCGAATGGATACAAACTGATGGCAAAGATATAACAGAGTCAGAGCTAAGAGCTGCAGGCCCAAAAACTCCAGCGCAACTTCACCCAAGTATCTTCTCCCTGTATCTGGCCTGGCCCATCCCACTGACTGTATTTACAAACCTCACATTTTTGGTTAAGTTGCCTGTTACAATCAAGGTTTTAAACTACCATTCAAAGTTGTATAGAGTTTATCAGACTGAAATGTGTAAATGAGATCAATTTGAACTTATTATGCAAGTGACTGGTTTAAGGTTACATTGTTAATACATATAACATTTCTGATCTAAAACCCAATGCCCACAGTAGATAAAAATGAAAGCGGACAGCATTTATTATGTGTCAGAAAAGGTTTTGCGTGTGAGTATTGTGTCTATCCTGTCCCTGTGTTCCTGACTTTTGATTTTTGTCTTCCTCACACGCTGTTTGCCTCTCGAGCGCTCGCTCCGGTCTGTTCTCGCTCCATCCTGCCTGCTCGCTCATAATGGTCAGGCACAGGCAGACGCCGGGCGGGAGGTGGATGTGAGAACTGAGCACAGTCAGAAGCAATTTTTATCATCTTCTCTTGCAGCCCCACTGACATGGCTCTCATTTCCAAACTGTTTCCAATCTCCACCACACACCCACCCACCCGTGCATGGTACAGGCTCCTTTTAAAATGTAATCTGTTACGGATTACTGAGCACCCGCTCCAGATTTGACCCAGCAATATAATCCTTTGTGTTGATCTAACATAATCTGATTTCTCTCAATTACTTTGTCTCCAAAATACATGGAATATGACGCTAAATGAACAATGTACCCCGGTTATAGACTCATCTGAATAGCATAGTTATCATCTATAATTATCGCAGACTGTGTACAATGACGCACAATCACAAGATAAAACACGATTATAATCTCACAGTCAAATGTGTCTCTTTGATCCAATATTTTTTTTTAAACATTTTTACACAAACACTTACGTATTAAAGTGACCAATTTAATATACTCAGATTACTCTAATCCTTGTACATGTTTTGTGTTATTCATCATACCTTCGCACACACATACACACACATGGACCCGCTCACACCACAGCCACCCACTGTCTCTCCCCTGCAGTGACGTTTTTATCGTCCCTCCTGCACACCAGGAGTTGTCTTGGATTCGTTCTCCACCACGGCTCCTATCTGACAGCCTGATGATCTGAATTGCTGCTCTTTATCTCCCCAGGTTTGAGGTAAATCAAAGGAAGACAGAGCACTTCTAATCTTATCACCATCACTTTGGAGAGATGTTTGAAACTCAAGGACATTAAAGATTTTTCCAGAGCGATGCAGAGGGAGTATATGTCATTTTGTCCTATCTGTGAAAAGCATCACATTAATGAGAGCTGATTTATTGCTCCATATGTGTAGCAGACTGTTATACAATAAAATACAAATGCATGTCTCCTGCTCTGCAACAAGTTTGTATCTCAAGTCATTTTTACATCAGCAGACTCTCACAGATGTTATTGTGGTAAAACATCAAGACCATTTTATATTATCACATGCCTGAGGGTAACAGCTCTTGTTTTTTTCTGACTGTGTCACCATACCTCTCCTAAAAGGAAAATGAAATATGACAGCTGTGCAATCATCACAGAAACCACCTCTGACTCTGCACTGGAATTATTTGACAAAATGAGTTAGGTTTGGTTAGATATTGGCACCAATAAGCGGGTGAGACTTTTAATGGTGGATTCCTGAGTTTTGGATTTGAGATGTAGTGCAGATGCTGCTCTCTGAGACAGACCGCCCCACGGTGACACAAATAAGGGTCAAAGCTCACAGACACGGCTTCAGATTGACAGAGAGATGCTGACAGAGTCAGACACCTCGTAGTCTTCTATTTTCAAAGCCTTAGGAAAGTCATATGCTTGTTTAATCATTACCATGGACTATTATTCTAGTTATTTAAGATTTGAGCAAGGCTGGGTGTTGAATGTTTTTTACT
>OMNW01014986.1:15150-26486 GCA_900303245.1 Selene dorsalis
AGTAGCAATTATCCAGTGATATATACAATAATATACATATCCACTGTCTTGTTTCTTTTATATTCTGATGATACTTACAAGCACTTGACATGATGACATTTTTACATTACGGCAACACATCTCTACTTCCTCCACTGTTCAAAACTACAATACATCATATTAAATGTGAATATTGAGATTGTGTTGCTGAAGTCTTCAAAAGTTCAAAGCTGAACATAAACTGTCAGAATACAAAACCCTTGGCTGGAGCTGCATTCATCCACCAGCCTGAGGGTGGAGAGGAGTATTAGCAGAATATTTATAGCCTTCCCAACACTAAAAATGATATTTCACACTCAAGGCAGATCTTTAAGCAGTGACCTAAATATGATATGAAAGCAAAACATTTTCAAAACAACTTAAAATATCATATAGAGTGGTGTCTTTCTCGTGTAGTGAAGGTAAAGGGATTTACAGTGGACTATAAGAAGAACAGAAATTGCATCAGCAGTCATGAGGATGATAAATCCTTCTGGACACTAAAGCTACAGCTAACGTCCAAGAATTACTACTGCAGCACATCTTTATAGCATCATCATTGTTTGACTGTAATGACACCGATGACCTTCCAAGGTCTACAATCTATTGATCTGATCTTCAACCCAATTTGAGGCCAGATAGGAGTCTATAACAGTGCCCTCGTAATGTAATATGGGATGCATGTCTCTCATTTGTCATGGTAACCAGACTTAGATGAGTTAAATATAGCAGCTTCCGGTTTAGCAGAGGAGGGTTTTAAGTTCTATTCTTAGGATTTAGAGCTGGTTTATGCACAGCAGCATGCAAGCTGCCCCCTGTATCAAAGCAGATGATGACATTTCAGGAAATCACAGTATGTATTCTTAATACTTTTCTTTTAAAGTTACAAAGGAGTAACGTATCATGCTGCATGAATGTAAAAAGACAGCTGTATCTACTCTTATTATTAATGAATATAAAACATGCATGTCAGTCATGCCTAGGAAGCATGTAGAATCACTGTAACACAATGAAATGTGATGTGAAAGGAATCAGGATGATGTTTGGCATGTGTGGCTGTGGGATAAAATTGTGCAAAGTAGCCACAACACACTCAGCCAGCTCAGTGATACCTTAAAGAGGACTATGCAGGATTTTTAGTTCCCCTTAAAGAATCCAAACATCCAAAAACTATAATTATTCATCTGATGAAAATACTGTAACTGAGATCATAAAATGTGGCTTAAAACTAGATAAGAAATCATGTTTGACCGGCAATATTGATGTTTAAACAGGGAATATTGACAAGCGACACTAATGAAACAGACAAGTGAAGCAGAAAAACCTAGTACAAAAGTGGTGTGATGACAAAACTAAAAACTGACAAACAAACAGATGTCTGCAGAGGAGTTTCTCTGGGCTGACAGGATACTAATGACCAATTACACTCGAACTAGTAGAAACAGCAGGATGGACCATCAACACCCAGTGACAGGTGCTGCAATGAGGAGGCCATCCTTCAACACTGGAACCCACCTGCACACACACCACACACACACTCACACACACGTGTGCAAACACCGGGGCTCAGGTGTTTCTGGGACTTGCTTACACACTTGCCATGTGCCATGTGTCTAGCTGTCTCCCCTGCCAACCATACACACACGTACTGCTTGCCTGTACTCATTTTGGCATCCAAGGCCAGGGGATAATAGTGTCACTGTGTGTAAGGTTTGCATGTGTGTGTGTATGGGTTTGTGTGTGCGCCAAACTTGCCTCTAGGCTTCATGAGTGTGTGCTTGTGTGTGTGTGTGTGTGTGTGTGTGTGTTGACAGATGATATGCCTAAAACTGACACCACCCACACTCTCCCAGTGACAGCAGGTTTCATCACAAGGCCCAGACCTTTGTGAACTTAGATGGTACACAGTAGATTGGGAACAAAACAATTTGTCATGGTTACCTTTTCACACATGCAGCCGCGGTACAGCGTCTACAATGGAAAATTATTGTTTCCATGTCGTACATTATTTATCAACTATGAAAATGGAATGACAGAGCGTGTGATGCAGCTCTGATAATGAGCAAATGAATGAATCCTCCTTGTTTGTGTCAAAAATCCCTGTTGCTCTATCACTAAACTAGGTCAATGTTGTCAACACAAAATTCAGCATTTCTCTATATAATGATTTATCTTTGGCAAGCCATCACAATATCACCACTGACAACAGACACGACTGTTATAGTTGTACTGGCCCTCAGGAACAACTTGAGAAACCCTGCGGCATCAGTGGACAGGTTTTACTGTTCCTGGGCTTTGTTATATATCTTTGACACAGTGTGAAACAATGGAGCTGCATATACTGTTGTTATTTATTTACAATAAAGTCCTTGCCTATTATATATAAATGCATTAAATATGTATGCACTGGGGCCTCCTGCGGGGACACTGCAGGTTAGGCAGCATCACATTTGAAGAATCACGAGTTAGTTCTGATGCTGCCACAGAAAATACCGACAACAACACAAACAAAGCACAATAAAATAATCAACGTGTAAACGATTCGACAGCTTATTTTGCCAAGTTGAACTTTCATAAACGTTTTAAACTACAATTTTAACACAGTCAAGCCAACAACATCAATAACAGGAAGCGAAAGTACCATTAGGTGGAGCCATACAGGGTCATGTCCATGTCTGGATTTTTTTTGCCAGATCTTATTAAAGAACCTAGAAATACTCTGTGTGTGTGTGTGTGTGTGTGTGTGTACGCAGTGGCCTTTGCAGTGGATTAAAAAATTTAGTGAATCAAAGCAGCATTATGAGTGTCCCCTGTTATATTTGATGAAATTGCATTTCATAATCATGGGTGGTGAGATAGTAAATTTAACCTCAAAGTGGCAACATGAGTCAGCGACCCCTTTTACCTTGGCATTTCATTTCATAGGCGAGAGAGAGAGAGAGAGATTGACTGTTATTTCTCTTGCTTCTCGCACACCCATTTCAGTATTACATAATGAGACAATCTCTTCACTCTCCGCACTCAGGACGTCAGTCAGGGACTGTGGTGAACAAAAGGGTGAGAGCACGAGTTTCGACTCAATTAAATGTCACCATGAAGCTGAATTCCTCCCTCAGCACTGTCTGAATGAGCGTGATAGGAAATGCTTGCCTTTCACACGTGTGCTCTGCCAGGATGTGACATGTCTCCTGCATTGTTCTGCAACAGAGGCAGGGTGTCACATTAGCTAAGGCAGTAGCTGTTCCTAGCTAGAGATCTGACGTGCTGGTAATTAGTTTTCCTTGGCATGGTGGAGGCAGGTGGGGAGGGGTGTCTCCAAGTTGACAATGCCAGCTGTCAGGGTGCCAAGCACTTCGGCTTCAACTCTGTCCCCATGCTCTCCGTTCCTACACGACTCCATTGAGACGCTTCCCCCTTTCATTCCATCCTCCATTCTGTTTTCTCTCCTCTTGGCCTTGAGGAACATGGTGAGGTGATAAACAAATTTCACAGCTTTGAATGGGTTGAATATAGAGGTGTCCTGATAAGATAGGGTTGAGTGATACTACAAGATTTCTTTCCAATCTGACATCAGGTAATACGGGTCGAGAGTCACCGATATTGATACCGATACTTTTTAGCAGCCTGTGTATTTTCGCGTAGGGCGATGTTACGATTTATGACGTCCAAGTGTACTACTCATTTTCTAGAAGAACACTGGAAACCAAATTTCTCCACAAGTCACATAATTTATTTGCCCATCATGTCATCACTTCATCCATTCACCCTGATCCAAATAAAGTGGTTTGTGTACTCTGTCGCCAGAGTCATTTCCTGTGTGGTTTCCTGGTCTGAAAAGCACACATTACACCATGCAGTTTCCATGCACTGCAGAAAATCTTGTCCATCAATATATTCCACTCCCTCTTCATTAGCAACTTACAAAAAAAAAGAAAAAGCTAAGGATTGCAATATTCTATATTTTCCCCCTTCTTTGTAAATCCCATGAAAAGACCAAACCTAAAAGCATGAATCAACCTTGGTACTTTCCAACTTTTCTAACCACTCTGAAGATGTAATTTCTATAAAACATCTCACAAACAACTTTTATTTTGGGTCAAATGTACAGTGCTGTTTCTTTTATCCCCTTCAGTGTTTTCCTGACAGACTGCATTTAATCCCTAGAAGACATAAGATGGTTGTGACCTCTGATGCAAATCCACAATGCCACACAATCTCAGTTACAACAGCACTGGTGTAATCTTATTTGACACTGAGTAGGAGACAATGAGACAGAGGCATTGACAGTGCATTCAGAAAGCATTCTGACCTTTGTTTTTAAAAGAGTCTGAACACTTAATATGATACATTTGCAAAAAGATTAGTTTGATATCAAGGTGATATCAAATTGATAAAATATTTTTTTTGTAAAATTTCAGCATGAGGCAGAAGGGAAATGTGAAAAAATGAAGGCCACTGAAGACTTTCTAAATGCATCGTATGTGCACTAGATAAAGGGGAATGAAGGGGTGATGGGACAGAGAAATACAAAAGGTTGATCTATTTCAGGACTAGTAATCTGTCTAGAACACAAAACGTCATCAACACCACATGTGTCTTTACATGTCACCATGACACTGAAGGAAATAGCGGTGCACTCAGTGGTGGGGATGAGCTAGAAAGGGAAATAGATCGGAGAAATCAATGGATGCAGGAGCTTTTCTTAGCATGGACTCACTTCACAGACCTGCAGCATAGATCACGGGGAAACTGAAGTGTGTATGTATGTGTGCGTGTGTTTGAATTTGGCAGACAAACACATGCATCCATGTAGTCACACGCAGCACAGCTACTGTGGATACTCATGTGCCTGTGCAACATATACAACTAAACTACCGTGCGTTTCTGTTCGTTGAGGTATTTGGAGTCGTCTGACATTAAAGGAGAGTTAGGGGATACACGGTGGGTGGTCTGGGGTCGATGTGTGCGACAGATGAACCGTGAACCTTTGATATTCTCACATCAAGAACATCATCAGTGGGGCCTGGAGAGAATAAATGCTAAGAATAAAATGTGGAGCAACTCCCTTGGTATATGGTCTGTGTAGAAAATAGAGCAAACGAACACAGACAGTGACATTCAACAGAGTGTGACTTCGACAGGGTTATGATGGCCACTGCTCACCAGTCCTCAGACGCACTACTCTTGCCGATATTTGCTCTGGGTTAGGATGATCAAACTGTTACAGGTGATTGCAGCAGAATGTCTATAACGTAATCAAACTGTATTTAAGAATTTAATTCATTGCTACAAACATATAACAAAAAAGTGGTCAGGGTTTTGCCCTTTCACTGCCTTGAGGGTCAGTGGACAAAAGGTAACAAGTCAAGCTCTCTCAATTCAGAGACACTAACCCAGTCATTGAAATGGCAGTAGATGAGAAGCAGCACTGGGGAGACTCTTTATACAGTGCAGACTCCCTATTTATATAGTGCAGGCTTCATTGGGTTGAAAGGACCCGTCCGTATTGGCTCAGCTCAGACATGCAAATTTCAGTGTGAGGATTCTCAAAAATGAGCGATTAAACCTATAGAGCCCTTAAGCGGCTTTCAAAGATCTGGCTTGAACGCAGGCATATCAACAATAGGCATTTTGAAAAGGTGTTAAAGTGCTCAGGTTTTATTTAAGAACTGTAATACCACATTAGAATTGGTTGCCCTGTCCTTACCTTCCTGCCCTGAATAGAGGGAATCATGTCTTTGTTCAGACAGAAGTTTAAGAGGGGTGCAAAAAATGGTCATGCGAAAACGGTGACAAGGAAGTCGCACGTTTGGTGGACACGGCCCCTGAGTCAAGCACAAAAGCAAGGTGCAGCATCTCATTTCATGATTGTGCCCTCACAGTTTCCCATGGGAAATCTTGATGGGCAATTTCCAACTATTTTCCAGAACTTTTATCCCCCAAACAAACACTAACAGAGACTTATAGATGGTGCTGTGCCTTCTGAGCTATTTCTTGAAAGCACAGTGAATAAGCACCACACACAGCATGAAGTGAATGGTTTATATGCTCCACTATAGGGACAAAAACAAGAGGTAATGATCTTCTATTTGTCAAAAGCTTTGATCATTTTTCACAATAAGCCTGCTTGTGGCATACTGCACCACACCCAGGACTGATTCTGGTACCCAAATCTGTTTAAGCCAATCCAATTGTGACTGGCTTTCACTGATGACAAGTGCAAAGATGATGAAGTCATTCACTGCACTTCTGCTCGGTTGGATCTCTCAAAGTAGTACAAGAAAAATTATCACGCTTATTCAGGACTATAATCCATCTTTTCCAACAATGCTCCTCCTGGACAGGACTCACTGTGTCCCTGAGAACTGCCAGCAAATGAAACACTGAACTCAATCCAAACCAATCTTCCCATACAGCCCACTCATTAAACACCCCAGATGTTAATACATGCTGCTCATTTGCATATGGTAATGAGGAAGATGATTAAAAAGTGAAATAAGGGGTAAGCGCTTGTTGCTGTCTGAATGTTTGCATCATTGGGGAGATTTTGTCACCTCCCTCAGAGCTTAAACTATTCTCTTTTGTGTTCTTCAATAAGTGTGCATCTCCCTCGAGAGGTGAGCCTCTAGACTACACATGCAATCTCAAAAGATTAATGAAGCTATATGTGTGTGTGTGTGCGTGTGTGTTTGTAGTATGTACTGTATTTATATCTGCATACAAGTTTGCCTTTAGAGACAAAGTGGGGCTGTTTTCTCAGAGAGGCACTTTGTTTCTCACAGATAGCATGGAATATTCAATGAGGCCAACACTGAATCACGTTAGACAGCATTAAATTGATTTGAATGGAGGCTGGTGAACAGAACACTGGTTTTGTTTTAGCATTGGGTTTCATCCCATCAAGCACAATGTCCATTGATTTTGCCCTTCCGTGTCACTGTTTCACCATATCAGCATACACAAAGAAACAACGAGAAGTGATGGGTTTTTTTTTTTTTTTTCTTTTGGAAAGGCCTTCAGCAGGGTTGGATAAGTTCAAAATGACATTCCAAAGAGGGGCCAAAAATTTCCTGAAGGAGGAAAAATTAGGCCAAACTGGGCCAATGCACAGAAGGCATTTTGAGCTTTTTAAAGAGCAATATGGGACAGCCAAGCAAGCTTGTTGCACTTATTCACAGTGCGCTTTATCGTGACCCTGGCATTCAGAATGAATAAAAAGCCATCTCCCAAATAAAGACAGAGCAGCATATTATTCCCGACTCTCTGGAGGGCATGCTGCTTCTCTGCCTTGATGAAAAGATGCTACCTTGGCAAATAACAAAGTGAGCTTTTTTAGACACTGCTGCCGTCACTCGATTATGTACTGCTTTTTCAATACAGGTCTTTGTAAAGCTTCAGTCCTAATGAACCACATTCATCCTCCTTTGCGCTCGATGGAACGCAGTAATTTTTGCGTTTGTTGTTTTGTTTTTTACGTTAAGAATCCATCAGGGTGAATCCCAATGGTTGTCCCTTATGTGAAGACAAAGCAGCGCTTCTTTCTCTGTCAAGGGCATTTATTCAGCTTGGCTACTGAGTTTCAGCAAACACGTCTCTCCTGGGAAATATTTTTCAAAGTAACTGTCCTCAACGTTTGAAATTCATAAGTGAATATGCTGAAGGACATGACATGTTATACAAACATGACATGTGTGTAGAGGGGAAAAAAGCCCTGGGCTTTAAGTCAACATTCACTGAAAGAGTCAGCTGTTGTGTTACATGATCCATTTTTATTGATTCTTTATTGGTGTGTTTACTTGCAGATGAAGACACAGTAAACTGTCATTACCATCAAACAAGAGTCATTGGTTAACATGTTTTTATGGTCATGTGAGGTTTTATACAACCACTGCTGACATACGTATCTGTTTTGAGATGCTTCATATGTAGGCACTCCCTGTTGCCTGTAATGCAAATAATATTAATACTATAAAAATGAAAATAATAAACGTGCTGAAAAATTTATAACAAGAACATATCATCACATGACAGACTGTGAGATTTAGCTGATGACTTCACTGAAGATTTGTTCATAGTGGAGAGGAAGGTCACAAACAAACTTGTCAGTCCTTGTTTAACAAATTTTCCCTCACATCCAGTTCAAAGTCAAGTGAGACAGTTGCCTTTCTCAAGTCATTACTTGCTGAATTATCTGTGACTATAATGGAAAAACTGACTGAAAGCCAATTTGGTGACATCAAAACTCTGACGCATCTGTAAAATTGCAGATACCAAGCAGCAAAAATAAAAATAGAAATATTGTATTACAAGAAAATGCTAGAATGGGCCATTCAAGTAAGTGTACTGTTTCCATGGCAACGGCACCACTCGCAGCTGCATGGCACTGACTGATAGCTACACACGCCTGGTATGTATCATTGAAGAAGCTGTGTTTTCTGCTCGTGTCCTACGTTCTAGTAAACACAAATCAATCAGTATGCTGGTATTGTTTTTGGTTATCAAGGAAGCAATGATTCAGACACGCGCACACACACACACACACACACACACACACACACACACAAAGAACCTAGAGGCTCATACAACAGTCTCGCGGGCTCAGTATGCCTTTAGGTGCACTGGTGGTGCTGTCAATAGCAAAGCACTCACATGGACCATCAGCCCCCCAGTGATGGCCACATAGAGACTTCAGACTGTGAGGAAGGTTCATGACCAAAACATCAGCCTCTCTGTTGTCCCAATATATACTACATTACTACAGAGTGCAGCCTTAAACAAGGGGCTTCATAGGATATGGGTACAGGTTTATTTTTTTAATCACTTAACTTAAAGACTGTTTTCTTTACATTTTGTGATAGCAGGAAAATAATTTGTCGTATTATTTTTATGATCCCTGTAAAAAGCGCTTGTTTCGTTTGACCGAAATTGAGCTGTAATAAATAGCAAAGGTATTATTCTACCACTACAGTGCTGTAGCATTATTTTCTGCTTTGTTCTAAATGAAAGCTGTTATGAATCATGAATAGCTGCCACAGGCTTCTTATTGAAAAGGAAGGGGGGAAAAGACTCGCATTATACTGCTAAAGATGAAGGTAATGAATGCTTAGAAAAACAGTTCTGACCTAAATGCTTAAAAAAAATACATATAAATGCCTAAATAAAAATGATGCATTTGCTGGTGAGCAGTGTAGCTTGTTAGTTCATAATATCACATAAGGATATGCCTATTAATATGCTCTAAACCTAAATGAAATACTGTTTGAAAATTGCTGCCTCTGACTCGCGACATTAATGAAATAATGGCACATTTCCAATCAACACTAAGTAGCTTCTCGTCAGTTGGGTAGGAAGAAGCTGTACCTTACCTGAGGCAACCCAAAAATTATAAATAATGTGCACGCTATAAGGCAACTCTGTTTCCTAGGAACTGATTTTATATGCTACTTATTTGTACTACCTATTACATTTTGCAGAAAATGTAATTGCAGTCTGGATTCATGTCAGGTGCAACATTTTTTTCCATAACCACAGGCAGGTGGTGGTGGGTGTAGACGGCACAGGACCATGATATCAGAGACTGGTCTTAAGTCCTGACTTTTGTGCTGGGTTATAGCAACACAGTCTAAAATTTGAGAAACTTCTGTTAAGAGTTAACAATGGTCATTTATGTCTCATCATCAGATCACAGTTGACTTTTTGTATTTCTCACCAAGACACTGATTTTACTGATTTTATCATGCTTCAGTGGAAGAGTAGGTTAAACAAGTGAAAAGGCTGCCAGTGAAAATTTAGCAGATTTTTCATAATTAACATAAGAGCTAAAACATTTTTTGCTGTTGATTATTCTGGCAATTACATTCTTAATTAATTTGTTAACTTATTAACAATTCTTAATTGAATTTCTGTTGATTGATTAATTAATGAATAACCTAAATTTGTGAGGCTCTACACATATTGCACACTGCTGCACAACTTTTCCTGTCATCAAAACATCTTTATGTATTTGTGTATTTATAAACACATTTTAGAAATAACCTATGGTGTTTGATTGTGGAACTACAAAATGTTAACAGTTATTCACTGACTTTAGACTGACACTTATTAAACACAAAGCAAATCCTTCTGTGTCTGCAGGTTTTACATATAGCCATGAATCACGATAATACATAAAAATAACACATTGCAACTACCTCATGAGCCCGTGAGGAGAATTTTAATAGTATTTTTCACTGACTGGCTTAATTACAGATACATAATGCCTGCTATTTATAATGAAGCTATTTTTGTCATTTCGTGATAACCAAGCACTCTGAGGTAAGATTATGTGTGGTGGTGTTTATGTCACCGCTGAGATAACGGGGAGGCATTTCTGTGCAAAACCTGAGAAGTGAAAGAAGCAGTGATGGGAAAAAGTCGGCTAAGTTTTGCTGGCTTTGCTGGGTGCAGACAAAGAGCTGATCTAGTGTGCTACTTCGCCCTTTTGTTGTAGTGGAGCTCTCATGTTTATTCATTTTGGCATCATGGCCACGAGGTCAGCAAAGGTGTGTTTACAGAAAATCCCCAATTCCCATAATGGTATGCAGGCACAAGATACTATCACAATATAAAGAGGCAGCCAAGTTCAAGCCCTTTGACATCTCTTAATCTAATAGCTAATTTACTTGAATTAGCACAAAATTATATCAACTACATTTCTGCAGTGTCTTTGAAATGCTTTGTTTGCATAGCTGAAATGCTTGGTTTAAATGCATTGTTTAAACACTCACACGACCTTTGGCTGATCTCAAACATTCAAGTTTTAACAACTGATGACATGACCTCTGAGCTTTCGGTTGGCAAGGGCAGATCTGAATCTACGTCACCTGGCCATACAGCACGATTACTGGTAACAGTGGTTATTCGAGACACAAGACACTGTCTCTGCAGCAAGCCATGTCAACCTTCCCCGGGGCAGCCAGGAAGTACAAGTTCACTGAGAGGTACTTGCATCCTTCTAATTCTCTTCATGAGCCCTGCAGGGTCAAACACCTCACGCCTAGCTATGCGTTTAGCTTCACACTCGCTAAATACAGTTAGCTTTCAATTAACACACATGCACAATCCTCTGTACCCGGTCCTTTGTACGTTAATCTACATATCCAACAATTTAGACAAATCAGCAGTGAGACACATACACAGACAAAATAACATTTCTCATGTATCTACACTGACATTGCCCACCCTCTTGTAGCACCATCCCTCTTCAAATGTCATATGTGAAGTGCTTGCGTCCCAGGGACAATGAGGGGTATAGGGTTTCCTGGCAAGACTTAGCAGCA
>OMNW01014988.1:0-17308 GCA_900303245.1 Selene dorsalis
TTCATTTGCAATTTCCTTTTAAAGACTTTGTCTGTGTCATTTTCTTTCTTTGATTCATGTCTAATTCTTTAATATCTCTTTCTTTTTCTTTGCACCATGCTCCACTTCACTGCTTCCTGCATGGCTCTGTTATTTATCACTTGATTCCAGGCGATCAAATAGTAAAGGTGGGGTAAGAATAATCCCTGTTGATTCAGGTATGGGTGTGGAGGACTGGGAGAGTAAATACAAAGTGCCTGATTCTGGTGTACTGGATGATTACTTGGACGCTGAACAGAAAATGTGGGAGGATGAAGATAAAAGCATAATTTACAGGATCAGTAACAGCCCCTCCGAGTCCAAAGGCAGCAGGTTCTATCAGACAGTAGAATGTGATACACTGTCCCCTGAGGATACAGAGGAGGCGAATGGCACGTCACACAGACGGAGGCATGGCTTTGGTAGTGGAGAGGTACGTTTGGTTTATAAGGAAGCTGGCAGCTTCGAGGATGAATCATCCCCTCCTGAAATCGATATAATTCCCTCTGTCAAACAGTTACGACAGCAGACGGACGGAGAGGGTCTACTTTACAAGACCAGACTGTGGGCCAAAACTGCATTAGAGGACACACTTGAGAGCTATGCAGCTTTTCGTGAGGCTGAAAGGAACAGGGGGAGGAGTGAGTATGGCTCAGTTGGGTCAGATGAGATGCAGTATTCCTTTGGATCTGAAGAAGAGCTTGATGAGCTGACATTCACTGAGGGGGATGCTAGTTATGAATATGAAAGTTACTATTACCCTGGCAGGTATACATCACCTTCTGGAGGGCAAAGCTATTCAAGCAAAGGTAGAACATGTCGGGGACAAGATCCTACATTGTCTCCTGTGGAGGAGCCAAGTGATGAATATGTTGATCCAATGGGTGAACTGCAGAGCTTGGTTCACTCAGTGTCTGAATACCTGGCTGTAAAAGAGGAGGAGATCAACAATTATGAGTCAATACCCAAGCCAATTAGAAGGAAACTCCCAGCACTGCCAACCGATGCAAAAGCTGCAGAGCCTGAAGACAATAAAAATGCTGAAGTCAAACCTGAAGTTAAGGAGGACAGTGCTGCTGAACAGGGCATAGCTGGAGTAAAGAATGTAATGAGCTCATTATTTAGTACCATAACAGGATCGAAGTCTACCACGGAGGCAGAAGCCGCTGATACATCCCCATCTCCATCCCCCCAACCACCTCAGGTAGAGTCTGGTATGTCAAAATTGCTATCTTTCATCCCTAAAGGTAGTACTGAACCCACAGAAACTGCTGGTACCACTGCAACAAATCCACCTACTTCTCAAGCATCACCCCAACCTGAGTCTGGCATTTCAAAGCTACTTTCGTTTATTCCCAAAAGTGGTGGTACATCCCCACCAGTGGCCATAGTTCCCCCTGCCACTCAGGAGCCCACAACAGAAAAAAAGTTTTCCCTTCAGTCTCTCTTGCCGTTTCAGTCCTCTGAAACCAGTCGGCAAGCTGAACCTGATCAGACGTCAACAAATGTTGGGACAGAGACACAAGGCAGTGCAGCCACCACTAACCAATCCACATCTGGGTTTGAATCCATGTTAGGAAGGCTTAGTCCTATGAGACTTTTTTCCAGTGCACCACCATCTAGGGAACCATCACCTCAGCCATCAGAGCAAAGAAGTGTATCTGCTGCTAGTACTGAATCCCAGCCGGGGTCTATAAACAGAACCACAAGTCCTAATAGAGAAGGCTCACAAACAGAGAGCCAGTTATCAGTTGAGCTGAGACCAGGCTCAGGGACTGGATCAGTTGATCTATTGCCAGATACAGGAAGTGGATCAATTGATTTTTTGTCAGAAGCAGGAAGTGGGTCAGTGGAGATTCTGCCAGAAACAGAATCGTCTGGTGAGATTCCTGATAGTCAGCAAAGAAGAACTTCTGCCATGTCTGAACCAAAACCTGAAAGCAGTTCAGAGGAAACAGGTTTTTTCAGTCCTTTTAGGAAATCACTCTCTAACCTCATATCAACAGTCCCTCCTGAAAATCAAACCCAGACTGACACCAAGCCTGCAGATGAGTCATTTTTGGGCAGCAAACTCAAAATCCCTTTTTTCTCCTCTGAAAATACTCCCACAACAACCCCAGCAAAAGCAGAAGGAGGTGTGCTCTCAGGGATTCTTAAGTTTGCATCTGGCGAAGATACCAATGCCCCACCAAAAACTCCCTCACCCGGCCCTTCCAGAACTCCCTCTCCAAATCGAGCTGCACTTCTTGAAAGTGTACCAAAAGCAAACACAGAAACTGGCTGGTTTTCAAACCTCTTTAAGGTAGCCCCAAGTGAACCTCCTAAGGAAGCTGCAAAACCCCAAATCACTCCCACTGTGACACTAACCGAGCCTTGTTGTGATAATCAGGGGCAAACTGAGCAAATGGTCCCTGAAACTACAGAGACTTCTGACTGCAAAACAGAACAACTATCTCAAGATCAAACAGTGGCTGAAAAAGATCCCCAGTGCATTACAGATATGAAGCCAGAATTGGATGTCACAACTAAAGATCAAGGTTCTCCCAAGCCTGAGGAACATACCACATCACAACAGCAACCCCCACAGGCTCAAGGAATTCTCTCTGGACTGTTTAAACTAGGATCAACGGAAGATGTGTCATCTGGCAAGAAAGCCCATGGAGGCGATAGCCAGTCTCAGCAGGGTGGGCTATTCTCAGGGCTTTTTTCATCATCACCCTCCCCGCCTCCTCCCCAAGCACAGCAGACTTCTGCCGCACAACAGCCAGGAGGACTGTTGTCAGGATTTTTAAAATTTGCATCTGACACTGTATCTGCTCCTACAAATCAGTCAACATTACCAGGAGGCCAACCTGGTCAATCTCAAAGTCAAAGGCAGGGACAACCTGCCACAGCACAGCCACCTGCAGGAGGAGTCTTATCTGGGCTCTTGAAAAAAGCAACAGATACAGTGACTGGGTCTCAACCGACTCAGCCCAGCCAGGAGCCACATCCACAGGTTGCTGACCAAACAGAGAAAAAAGAAGGACCTGAACAAAACTTGAGTCAAGGGACCACTCCTCCTACTCAGTCAACAGGGACTTTGTCAGGCCTGATTAAACTGGGCTCAGTAGAAGCACCTCCTCCTGACAAAAGTCAGCCTGACCAGGCTCTGAGCCAACCTATAACCTCTGATCAACAACCCAACCAAGAGCAACAGTCTGCCCAAACAGATAAACCACCTCCTAAAGAAACAGCGGCAACACCTCAACCTAGTGGATTATTTGGAGGTTTGTTGAAGCTCACAGAAGCTGCTACTCAGCAATCTACACAACCAAATCAGCAATCTGGTAATGTGTTATCAGGGCTCTTTAACAAGATTGTGGAACCTAATTCTACTTCATCCCAGCCACAATCAGAGCCTGGTTCTCAAGATACTAACCAAAAAACTGCACAACAAGCCCCCCAAGGAGGTTTCTTATCTGGTCTTTTTGGAATTGGTAGTCAGGACTCTGCTCCTGTAAACCCTGCCCAGCCCTCACAAAACCGGCAACAGAGTGGCCCACCTGGGCGGCAACCTAATCAACAATCAGGCAACAGACAAAACCTACAACGACAAAACCAAGTCCCGCCACAACAGCCCCCCAGCAGTCCTGGAGGAATGCTCTCTGGATTATTAAACAAAATTGCAGATACAGGTGCTCCTCAGTCTTCAGCAGGAAATCAGTCCGAGCAGGGACAAAGAGCGGGCACCAAGGTGACCCAGCAATCACCTAATCAACAGGGAGGCTTTCTCTCTGGGCTCTTTTCAACAGCCTCTACCCCTCCTGCAACACAGCAGAAGCCACCTGTTAGTCATTTGAACCAGCAACAACCCCAACAGGGTAACAGACAACCTCTGCGGAGGCAAAACCAGATACCTCCACAACCTGCTGCCTCCGCAGCAGAGGCACAGCAGGGTGGGCTGTTGTCAGGGCTTTTTAATAAATTAGCATCGACTGACAATGTAACACAACAGCCCAGCCCACAAGCTGGCTCTCAACAGAGCAATAAGACAAACATTGGACCTGGTCAGTCTGCTAGTCAACAGTCATCTCAAACCACCCAGCAAGGAGGATTTTTGTCTGGCCTGTTTGGTCAGACATCACCTCAACAACAACAACAACAACAGCAACAAGAACCTGGCAAAACGGCAAATCCTCAACATGCCCCAACTCAACAGCCTAGTCAAAGTGGAGGCTTGCTTTCAGGAATTTTGAAACTTGCATCTGGTGACAGTGTGCCACAAGAACAACAGCCAGCCCAGCCTGCTCAGACTGGTCAACCATCTGTTAAGCCAGGACAAAATCCAGCTCAGTCTGAATCTGGGGGATTGTTCTCTGACATGTTAAACAAAATTTCAGGTACTGCAGAACAGTCATCATCACCTGTGAATCAGGGTAACCTAAAAACAGCACAGGAACAACAGCCAACACGTGCAGTACAGGGGCGCCCACAGATTCAGAGAATCAAACAAGTGGAGATGCACTCCTCCCAAGAGGTGGCCCCAGATAAGGATTCAAAAGGTTCATCTCAAAAAGGCTTCCTGTCAGGTCTTTTTAGTGGCACAGAGCCACCATCAAAGCCATCACCACAACCACCATCAAAGACACAGCAAACATCAACCCCTCAGATTGGAAAGGAGGAACCAAAAACCACCACAAGTAGTGCATCTCCTGGTTTATTATCCACCATATTCAAAACAGGCCCCAGTGACAGCAATACATCTGCTCCTGGAAAGGAGGGGGAGAAAAGCCTTCTTGATCGTTTACTGCCAAAGAGTAAAGAGGAGGTCTCTTCAAGTACAACAACACTCACAACCTCTGTTGTTGCAGATACAACAAAAGAACCTCAGCAATCTCAGGTTTGGCAAGATCCTACAATTTCCCCAACCCAACGTTATCTTGAGGAAATTCAACGTCTCTTGTATGGAACATCAGATGAGTATGGTTACAAAGATCTTTTATACAATTTTACAGAACATGGTGTCATTCCACCCGAGCTCTATGAACATCAGTGTCTCATAGAAGCTCTTTTGTGGCAGCAACTCAATGATTATGCCCTTGCTGAAGCTCTTGCTTCTCAAGTTCAGGAACGTTACCAGGCATGCCAAGGGCATATACAACCCACAGTCAGAGCACCTCAATGGGAGAATCACACATGGTTGAATCCCAAAGAAATGGACATCAGTGATTTCAACGTACCCTCGCATCCATGGATGGATGCTGTTGCCCAGCTTTTTGAGAGCAGAAATCGCTTTCTTGAGCCAGAAGAAGATCTTGTTTTGTTTGACATGACTTGCAGAGAAAAGAAACCCTGGAGTAGCTGTGACCATTTGAATGATCTCGATAGGAACAAGAAACCTTGGATTGTTGGGGGAAGTGCTCTGAATCTTTCCACAGAAAAAGCAAAGACACGATTAAGTAGATGTCAGTCACTGACAGAATGCAGTATACAGGAATTCAGCAAAGTAGTTGAAAGAAGTTGTGTTAGTAGTGATGTAAAAGCTGAGGACTTTGGTTTGAAATCAGCGACTGAGTTTTTAAAACGACTTGCAACCAAAAAAGGCCCAATGGATTTAACGCGTGGTGCTATGGATTTAAGCTGGTCTGCAGGAGCTACAGGAGATACTAATGATGACATGATCTTTGAGGATTCTGAGTGGTATCAACAATGGCTTTCACTACTGGAACAAGGACTGTGGTGGCCAGCTGAGGCTGGAGATTGTGGATACTATGTTTACACAGATGAGGACTACATTTATTCCCTTTTAACTGACAGAGCTGGTAGACACCTCTATGCCTGTGCTGCACCAGAGGATGTACAAGCTTTAGGAAACATCACTGAAAATATTGCAAACATTCTGAAGCAAAAAGAAAAGGACAAAGTGACCCTTTGTGGTTTTAAAATTCCTCTGATTCCTGAGGATAAAGCCCCCTGGATTCCAGGCCAGCAGCAGAATAAGTTTGCGCTTTCAGATGCACCAGTGGATTTAACCTACGCCCTTAAAAATGGTGAAAAAATAATGAACATGAATTTGGAAAGCTTCTCACAAATGTTTCAGGAATCTATATCATGTCAAGTTGAACAGCCTGTTGATTTTACTGTGTACAAACTTAAAAAGATAAAAGTGGAATCTGTACAAAATAGTTACAGCTATCAAGAGGAGCCAATAGAGGCAGCTGATTTTTCTCTAAAGACACTAAAAGGAGGGCACGGGGGGCCATACTGGAAAAACAAGAGGACACCAGATGTTATTACACCCTCATCTTCACCTTTGCCCCGGTGCTGTTCACCACAAATCTCTCCAAACAGACATTACCCAATTCCTGAAATCAGGATTGCACACGTAGATGATAAAATTGTAGACCAAGCAAGACTAAAGTCAAACCCTTCAACACCTGCTAAATCGCATAGCAAGGTTTCTGAGGCTTCAAAAATTTCCAGAAATCTTCATGAGACTCCCTCAGCATCAAAAATACCAGGACCAGTACAGGGGGGAAGGAAACTACCCTCTCCACCAACTGTTAGTAAGGCAGCAGACAGCTCTTCAATCTCTCCAGCACAGCCAACATCTGTTAGGAGTTTACCGACAACATCTACCTCAACTACACCCTCTGTTTCCCCAAAGAGACCTCAACTTGTGAAGCAGCCATCTCAGGCAGAGAGACCTAAAGTATTATCACAAGCAAATAAAACATCAGTTGTAGGGACAGCTGACATTAGCAAAGTCTGCACTACTACCACCCTGTCTCAAACGCAGTCGCCAGATTCAACTCAGGAAGTTATACCAAAATTACATATACTGAATGATTCAATTACATATAATGAAGCCCACCTGTACAACAGAAATCATAACGTTGGCTTTCCGATTGACGCTCAAGGACGTAATAAAGTCCTAGATTTTTCTCCCACCTTTAATAAAGACAAAAATATTGGACAAAAAGAGGCAACAGATGCCAAAGTAGAATTAACACAAAAGGATGAAGCTGTGGACTGTACAAAGTACAAGTTGAAGAGATTCAAAGAGAAGCAACAGATGGACACCACTGCAAATATGAACTCATCAGACAAGACCACAATTGCTGTAGATCTTACAAAGCAAAATGAGGAAGATGAGGTGGCATGGTTGAGTTCAAGTTATACCACCTTGGGCAGATTACAGGAAAGTCCTCGGCCAGTTGATCAACACGGCACACCGGTGAGAAGAATGTCTATTCCAGAGATTAGAATTGGCCATGTCTCTTCTACAATGCATGTCCAAAGATCGCCAGCCTATGATATCCCCAGAGCAACTAAAACAAAACAAAATGATGTTTCAGGCTCTGGCAAAGGTACAATAGACATTTCATCCAAACCAACTCCTACATCATCTGGGGAATTATCAACTGTTGGTTCTAACAGAGGGTCACCATTAAGAACAAGCTCTACAAATAAAACATCTAGCCTTAATGGGGATCTCAAAAACACAGCAAAAACTGGATCAATGCAACCTGTACATACCTCACCACAGGTAAGCCCTGTTATGAAAAAACAGATGGAGCCTCAGGGACAACAACTGCAGATGCAGCAAGGCCCATCCATGGTTACAACTGGTTTTGTGCAGAACATTCCTGTTCACTCTAACAGGGCAGTTTCTACACCTCCTTTCTATCAGACTAGTGAACAGGCTCAGAAATATAAAGAGGCTACTGCACCAGCAAATACAATTAAAGCTACGTTAGATATGTCTGTAAAAAAAACAGCCTATCAAACTCAGCCAACAGTTGTACCAACAAAGGATCCTGCCTATGAAGCACTGTCATTGACGAAGAGAAAACCTTTAACTTCTGAGGAGGTGGACAGAATCCCTAGTCATCAGGAATCCATTGACTTATCGCACAGAGAAGGATCACCAGAGCCTCAAGGAGAAACAAAAGAGTACACTTATTCAGTACCTTTTGAGGAACATCATTTACAACCTACAAAGGGCAATGAAGTAAAATGTTCTGGCAGAAAAGAGGTTAGTACACCTGCTAGCAGGAGACCATTGTTACCAAGACAACAACCTCTCTTAAATCGATCCTCTGAATCCCTTGAAATTTGTAAATCACCCCAGCAAGCCACAGCACCAGCCAATACAGTTAAGGCCACATTAGACATGACTTCTAAATCTTGTGCCAGTTTGAAGGAGGTGGTTCCAGAGGTAAGAACAAATGTTTCTCCCACTGAAGCTATACCACTAACAAGAGCCAAGCCAAGTGTCCGTGAGATTGCACGAAAAAATTCTGTTGGTGTACCACTAGTTGTGGATATCCCTTCTCCAGAACCTCTTGGTGACATTATGATCAGTTCCCCTTCAACTGTACAGCAAGGGATTGAAAATGAGACTCAATACCATACAGGCTCAATTCTGTATCAACAACAAATTAATCATACATCCATTTCAACAAGGCCTGTCTCAGCTGTAGCGCTGGATATGTCACCCAAACCATCCCCAACCACAATTGGGATAACTACACCAGAAGATGAGTCTGTTCAAAGTGAAGCAGTTTCTCTTGTCAACAAACCAAGTGCAAGAGCAATGGCCAGAAAAGATTCTGTTGGTGTTCCTTTAGTGGTTGAACCAGCTATATTGGAGTCAATATGCCAGAAGCAACCTCGAACTGCAATTCCTGTTCAAAAACAGCAGACCCTGGAGGGAACTGTTCCTCTTCAGCATCAACCACTACTCAGCAGTAAAACATGTGTAAATGAGAACATTAGTATATCACTGTCCACTATCCAACCGTATCCACTCACAACTGCTCCAGCCAATTCGGTTAAAGGTACGTTAGATATGTCAACAAAGACATGTAAGTCAGACACAGAACCAAACCACTCAGATCCAGTATCACTAGTAAGAACAAGGCCAGTTTTACAGAGTTTTACACATTCTCAAAATGATTCAGTTGGTGTCCCACTAATTATGGAACCACCCTCTTCTCCAGAGCAACCTAAAAGACAGCCAACATTATTAGGATGGCAAGAAAAGATGCAACAAGGATTTGTGCACAGTGGATCTCAAGAAGTTGATCAAAGAGCATCAGCACCTGCAAACACCATAAAAAGCTTCCTAGACATGTCTCCCAGACCACAACAGAAACAACCTGAAATAGTTCCTGATATCTTATCAACTGAAGCTGTGCCATTGGTCAGAAATAAGGCAACCATAACAAGAAATAGCTCTGTTGGTGTACCACTCATAGTGGAGCAAACTGTACATCAAGAAGGGAGACAAGCATTTGGCGGAGTCAACACAACTGAGACACTACATAAGCAAATATCTACCTACCATAACAACAAGACCTTTTCTGGTTCAAGGGCCACCTACACAGCAACACAGCAACAAAATAAACCAGTGGACTTCTCAGCAAAAGATAGTATAAATACAGTTATCATTCCAAGTACTTACATTCAACCAGAGGATGGAAAGCCCATGAATTGCACTAATAACAAAGCAAAAAAAGAAATGTTTGAAAGAAGACAAACTGGAAAGCAAGTAGAAAAGAAAACATTTTCAGGTATTGTTGACCTAACTGTTGATCCTCAAAACAAAACCACAATTATCGGTCACCAAGATGCAAAGGATCTCTCCTCTCCTTATTTGTCATCTCAGTCCCAAAGTACTCTTGCCAACTGCCAACAGCAATATATACCGCCACCAACTCCTCAGATGTTCAGAGAAGATCCAACAATTTCTGATACTCATATATCATTAGAATATAGGGGATATTCTAGTTATAACCAGGCCACCACCCAACCTGGAATAGATTACAGAAGGCATTCAGAAACAGGAATGAATTCTGCACCAGCTTCTATTCAATGGATGACGCAACCTCCTCTGCAAAATTTTGCTCAACCGGCTATGCAGGACAGTGCATATCAACATGTCAGTAATGTATATGTTGAAAACAAACAGCCTGATGATTTGCCACAAAACATACCTCAATTGCAAACACAACATTCAGTTCTACAACATCAGTATCAACAACCTGTAATGGGAACCGAATGGACTTCATCCACTGCTATGTCTCAGCCAAAGTCTCTAAAGCTGCAAAGACAAGATACAAATGTTCAACATGATATGACCTCTAGACCCAAAATTCTTATTAAGCAGCCAACTGTGGACAGCTATGGGAGCACTGAAGAAAGTCCATTAGAATTAGCCACAGTGACAAA
Organism: Selene dorsalis; assembly: GCA_900303245.1. Classification (NCBI taxonomy): domain Eukaryota; kingdom Metazoa; phylum Chordata; class Actinopteri; order Carangiformes; family Carangidae; genus Selene; species Selene dorsalis. Next base: position 10,237 of record OMNW01014988.1, read on the forward strand.
TACTGGACAGTCCTTGCCTGCTTTTTCTACCCAGCAACTATATGGTAGATCCCAAACTGTTTCTATGCCTCAACCACCCCCTGCTTCTATTATTCAACAAACACAGGATAGACACAAAACTGATCCTTCTTTACAATCTTTGGGCAATAAACATTTGCCAAGCAGTGTAAAAACTGATCATTATGCAAAAGAACCCATTCAACTGTATAAACAACCTGATCAAAGCCAGTCCTCTGTCTCCGTCAGTCAATATTACAGACCAGCTGTACCCTCAAGTGCTGTGGCTTCAACTCAGAGTGTATCAGAGGTTACTGTACTGGCATCACAGCCCACAACAAAACATTACCCAGTACATGGAGAACAAGCAAAGAGTACTGGCCTGAGCCAGAGTTTTGGAGCTGAAATGAAAGAAGCACCTTCCACACCTTCAGGATCTACTACCGTCAAGGGTTTGATTTCATTATTTAGTGGTTTTGGATCACAGCCTTCTGTCAGCACTAAACCAGTTACTGTTATACCTCAACACACTCCTGATGTTAGTCTTGTTACTGCTGATGTACAGGAGAAAACTGCTTCAGCAACCCCTGGTGTTAAAATATCAGAGACAATTGGTTTGACCACAAAAACTCCCCTTGAGTCAGGTTCCATGCCTTGCACACAACCTCTTGTCAGTGAACAAAATAACTCTGCTTCTAAATTAGCAAATGAAGAAAACGATGTGTCAGACAGGAGAAGCCCTTTGAAATCTCCAATTATACAATTGGCCCATCCTGCAACTCTGCAGACAGAGTTAGCTCAAGCACCATCACAAATTACTGAATTTCCCATTCGTGAATCTTCAGCAATTAAACCACCAGATATCATGTCACCTAAAGGAATTCTAAGTGAAGAAGAAATTCCTGTCATGTCACAGCAGCAACGCACAGAGGAAACCAAACAAACTATATCTGGTGAGATCCCCTCTGTAGGTAGCGTATTACAGGAAAGCATTAGCCATCCAAGGTCAATCTACATTGGCATTAATTGCCCAGAAGTATCTCCTGTTGATACAGAGCAAAAACCTTATGTTAGACTACCTCATATTTTTGTCTCAGCAGCAAGTTCCCCAGAAGATGAGATAAATGAACGTGAGCTCAATGATCATAGTAAACCTGAGCCACCAAAAGTCAGTGTCTCTGAAGATACAGCTCCCATTGTAGAAACAGCATCAGAGAGTAAGGAATCCTTGTCTGCTGCTGTTACAGCAAAGACTGATATATCTGAGGATGCTAAGGCTATGGAACCAGAGATATTATCTACACCAACAGCAACAACAAGTGAAGTTGACTCACAGCACATCTTAATGAAAAACTCAAGCACAGGATTAACCCTCTCAGAAGCTGAGGTTAATGCAGAGACCACTGAGATTTGTAAGTTGCCACAGACCTCAGAAGTTAAAGCAGAAACCACTAAGCCTTGTGAGTCACCACAAGTCTCAGAAGATAAAGCAGAGACCACTGGGAGTTGTGAGTTACTACAAGTATCGGAAGGTAAAGCGGAGTCTACTGAGACCTGTGAGTTGCCAGAAGCCTCTGAAGTTAAAACTGAAACCATTGAGACTTGTGAGTCTTCCATGGACGGAAAACCGATAGCTCAAGATGTAACACCACTTGAAGTAATTAAGCCTCTCAGTGACCTCACTGGTCAGGTTGAAAACACAACTATGGTGCCACCATCACCTGGAGGTTCTGAAACTCTAGAGTCAGCCCACAAGAATGAAGGCACATCATCAGGTGTTAAACCCCCTGAAGAAGATCAGTCCCTTGATAAGTTGTCACAGAAAGAAGTATCTTCAGCGTCAGATCTGAAATCACCTGATGGAGTCCAGCACCTTCATGACAAAACAGAAGGGGATATCACCTCTTTAGTCCCAGAGCCAAGTCATGTCAAAGCTCCATCAGAGGAAATCACAACCTCCAAAGAGGATAGTTTAGATGTCAGGGTTGATCAGCCTGAGGTCAAAGTTGATCAGCCTGAGGCAAAGCCTGTAGCTGAAGAGCCCAATGAGCAACAAGGGAAAGGGCTATTTTCTGTGTTTAGTGGCTCCAGTGCAACCCCACAGCAGTCTTCCTCCCAATCTGGATTATCAATACTGGGTGGCATTCTTCCTGGCTCATCTACTAAAGACACCCCCAGTGCAGGGTTACTATCAATGTTTGGTGGGTCAAATGCCCCATCTTCAACTGGATCCAAAGACACACCACTGTCAACCCCACAAGAGCCCCAGGGGAAAGGGTTATTTTCTATGTTTGGTGGATCCAGTGGTCAGCCACCACCTGGCCCAAGAGGTCCAACCACTGGAGGTGTGCGGCCTAGAGGTCCCCCACCCAAAGAACCCCCAGGCAAAGGTCTGTTTTCCATGTTTGGTTCATCTGCACCTCAGCAACCACCTAGCCCCAGGGGTCCGCCTGGTGGTAATGCACCACCTAGAGGGCCTTCAACTGGATCTTCTTTATTTGGTGGCATCATGCCAGGTTCCACCACTACACAGAAGGATACACCTGGTGCAGGTTTGTTTTCCAAGTTTGGAGGTCTCAGCACCCAGCCCCAGCCTGGACCTAGAGTACCCACACCGGGACCAACAGTTACACCTCCAGGTCCCAGAGGTCCAGAACTCTCAGGAAAAGGACTGTTCTCTATGTTTGGTGGACAAAACCAGCAAGCACCAGAAGCACACCCCCCAGCATCTAAACCAGCTGAATCAGAGGGTGTTTTCAAAGTTTCCTCTGTGTTTTCACTTGGTGGGAATTCAGAGGGTAACAAATCAAAAACTGGATTTGGCCTATTTGGAATGTCTTTCATGGAGGAAACCAAGGCAGATGTCCCTGTTCCTGAGACTCCTTCTCAGGAAACCAAAGCAGATGTCTCTGTTCCTGAGAAGGAGGAGATTGCATTGGAAAAAGTTAAGGAGGCATCCCAGGATGTTCAAGAATCAACCTTGGATATTGCTAGCAAAACCACTGAAAAGTCAGTATCCCTAGCAGATGCACATCTAGAGGTGAACAAAAAAGCCTCCATCACAGATGAATCAAATGCGACCCCCAATCTACTGGAGAAAGAGACATCACCAGACCAACAAGCTGCAGAATTAGTAAGCAACGGACGGTCAGACAACCAAAAAGATAATAAAGAAATTAAAGATACAGTGGAGTCTGAGAAAGAAGTTCCTGAATCAGAGAGAGATACTTTAGAAATAAAATGCACAAGTGATGATACTGACATAGCTGCCATCAAAAGCCCATCAGAAAATAGTGACCATGTGCCGGTGCCAGAGAGTGTTACAGATGAAATTGACAAAAACAAAACATCAGATATTATTGGTGTGGAATGTATGAAAGTTGCTGAGGATGGAGAGGTAATGCCAGAGGTAGAAAAACAAGTTGAGGAGCCACAAAAAGTTGGTGGTGAAGAACAAGCAGCTGTCACAGATACGGAAGGTGAGAAAGCTGTTGTTGAAGGAACAATGCCAATTCCAGATGTAGAAAAACAGACTGAGGAGCCACCAAAAGTTTTAGGTGAAGAACAAACAATTGTTGCAGATGTGGAAAAATCATCTGAGCAGCTTCAGGGAGCCTTGTGTGAAGAAAAACTAACAGTTGAAGATGTGGAAAAATTAAGTAAGGAACGTTTAAAAGATACAGGTGATGAATCAGCTGTTGCACAAGGAGAAAAATCTGCTGAGGTATCAGTCGTCGATTCAGTGACAACAGTGACAGAAAAATCTCCTACAGTATCCATGGCGGGTGCACTTACAACAGAGACTGCAGTCTCAGAGTCAGAGAAATCAACTGACAAAGACTTGACAAGGTCTGAAGAAACTGCAAAGGAACCAACTGAGGCAAAATTACAGCTTGGAGAAGCGAGTACAGAAACTGCACATGGATTGGAGAAACCTTCTGAAAGTAATTCTGTTGCAGTGGCCTCATCAACAGGTGAAGAAAACAGTGTTACCAGCTCATCAGAAATCATGACACCTCAAACTGTGGTGCCTCCCAGTCCACCACTGGGACCTGCTAGTCCACCACCACAACAGCAGCCCAGACCAGACATGGTCAGGCCACCTGGTCCATCAGGACAAAGAATGGGAGAGCCAAGAATGGGAGGGCCAAGAATGGCAGGACCACGGATGGCTGGACCACGGATGGCTGGCCCAAGAATTGCTGGACCAAGGCAGCCAGGACCACAGAGGCCCCCTGAACAAGCTTCGTTTTCTGGCTTTATGTCAATGTTTTCCACCCCAAATACTCAAAACAAACCACAAACTATTGGTGGATTTTTTTCAAGTTCACCAGGTTCACTTTTTGGATCATCACCTGCTCCTCGTCAACCACAACAACAGCAACAGCAGCAGCAACAGCAGAAAAGCTTCTTTGGCCTACCAAGTGGCATTGCTGCAGAATCCCTTACCAGTGACCTATTTGGTATATTTAAAGGTCCTGAGGCAACAAAATCTGCGGAAACTCCACAATCTGTTGAGCCTGGACAAGGGGATGCTACTTCTGCAAATGTAACAATTGTTGAGAGCACAGAAAAAACAGATACAGAGGTGACGCCTTTACCTGGAGATGAGCCTGTTAAGAGCTCTGAGGACTCTGAGGTTCCTGAAAAGGGGTTAGTGGAACAAGCTGAACGGACAGACAAAGCAGAGGAAGAAGAGGGTTCAGTTACTGAATCCACCATGAAACCTGATTCCCTTGAGAAAAAAGCAGAGATTGATGAGCCTACTGAGCATGTAGAGGGGCCAGGTTCTGCAGTGCCTGACAAAGCTGAACCACCTGCTGCTCCTGAAAGCAAAGGCATGTTTGAAATACCAGGTCTGACTGCTCCTAAATTTGGTTTTATGTCTGTGGCTGCTGAGGGCACATCATCTATTGGATCCCTTTTCTCTACCACTCCATCCTCAGCCACTGGTCCAAAGGCACCACAGCCACAACCAATGGATGGTGGTCTCTTTTCTGGTTTTAAAAGCCTCTCAGCTGGTATTTTCCAGGATGAAAAACCAACTGGAAAGGAGGAACCATCATCTGTGTTTGGTATGAAACTTGGCTCAGTGTTTGGGACGTCTGAACCACCCAAACCTGAACCCACCCCACCTGTGGTCACAGTCCAACCTCAGCCCCAAAGTCCAAAACTTGCAGATGAATTTTGCGAACCAGAAACTGAGAAACTTTCCCCGGGTTCTGGAGAAACTGAAAGTGCAGATGCCAGTGATACAGAAGCAGGAACTTCAAAAACAGGAAGCTGTGACACCTTAGCTCAGTCGCCACAGTCTGGTCTCCCTTCTCACTCAGAGTCCCTAGCAGAAAGTTTGGACAAACCCCAGTTAAAGATCACCCCTTGTGAGGTAGATAAGAGTGGTTTTGACATACCTGACACCGTGCATGCAGAGTTGGGCACAGAGCAACCAAAGGACCTGTTGACAAAGGAAGCTGCAAAAAGGCTAGTGCAATTTGCATGATAAATGGCATTTTTCAGTTATCATGCTAGCATAAAAAAGTGTGTTTCCCGCTCTTCCTATTTTTATTTGGACCATATTTGATATAGTTCTTTAGTTGCTGCATTTTTCCCTTTCCCATCCCACAACTTCACCTCAGCATCTTAGATTTAGACACTTCAGAGAAATGCATTTATTTGGAAGACATTGTGAATTCCATATTAAAAACTGAAGGGAAGAAAATGATTGCGTCTGCTTGAAATGTGCTCACCATTATGTTTAAATGCAATGGAGCTATTTTTTACATACAGCACCTCAGTAATAGCTTCCCTGTCATTGATGGAAGTGCACTAATTGAAGAAACCAACGGCCTATATTTATTAGCTAAGTATAAAGCCTCCAAGCCCCAGCCAATTTGTTTGATAGATTTATGAAGGTGTTGCAGTGCACACCATGCTCGCAGGCTGGACACTGGAATAAAAGGACCTCGATAAATAATTTGGCCTACTCCCAAGACAGAGCAATTCATGACAGTTAAAACACTGAGGCACTCTCCTTGTTAGCAAGCTCAATCATCCAGCTGCTGTCCAGTAGTCTCCCATTCAGTTGCCCAGTTATGGTTTTTGTGTATTAGAAGTAGTTGTACTAAAAAGGTTATTTCTTTATTCTCCACTTATGCTTAGGCTTTTAGACAGAGACTTTCCCCTCACACCTACATGTACCATGTTCTGATGGATGTCCCTTCTTCACTCTTCATTCACCCTACCTTCCTGAAGAGTTTCCTTTACCTATTTCTTGATTTAGTAATCAAAAGGTTTTATTCCAAAATCAAATGTTCTCCATTCAATGTTAAATGTTGATCACTCTTATAAAAATTGAATTTTGGCATAAAACCATTTGATTTTATGTATTAGTTCATCAGTTACATGTTGGCTTCCCAAATCACCACAGTATTTAAGGTAACACTCTCCTCCCTCCACAGTCCACCGGACAGCAGTCGGTTTGATTCATCGGGCAACCTCAGCCCGGCCAGCTCCCACCTCAGCTCTGAACCTGAGGAGCGCCATGGTCCAGACTCCGGCCCTCACCACCCCCCTCTCCACAGCCAGCCATCCACCTGGGACGAGGAGGAGGAGGAGGAGGAAGGAGAGGTTGAGAAAGAGCGCCATCCACTGCCAGAGCCTGGTTCCAACAAAGATCTGAAGGACTCTTCGGTCATCCTGCCCAAACCGATGTTGGACAGCCACGATAACAAGACTCAGACTAAAATCTGGTATGTTAATAATGTAAACATCTAGCTTTACATTTTTAGGTAGCATTGAAAAGGACGATGGCTCAGGAGGACTTATTATTTGACTTTGTCTCTCTCAGTTTCTTCGAAGACGGTCCTCCACCCTGCTCCCCATCCAAAGTTCGCTGGCTGAAAGCATACAACAAAGTGAGAGTGCAGCTACTTGAGGTAGGAAGTCTCTCTGTCTGCCCACACCAGCTGCTCTCTCTTTGTCTGTCTGTTTCTTCCACAGTCACACACACACACACACACACACACACACACACACACACATAAATAATGCATATCAAGTCATATCAGTAAAATAC
>OMNW01014989.1:0-10827 GCA_900303245.1 Selene dorsalis
ATAGCTGCTGATAGTGGAGCTGTGCTTTCTTTTAACATGCATCTTATATATGAGCCTTATCTGACAAATAGGCCAGGTGAGGAGAGCAAATTATAAAGACAGTAGATAGATGGTTTAGAGTCAACAGCATGTTTAATGAGTGTGTTGGTCATTAGGAAAACAGAAGAACATCTGCTTAAAGCCGTTCACTTGTGATAAGATCACCTCAGACATATAGTGTACCAGGACTGAACAGTCCTTTATGTGGTTAGTACTGTACTTAGTACTGTACTGACAGTATGGGGCAGCAGAGAGCAAAAAGTGTGTGTATCCAAGAAATACACACACAATAAGTTTTTCTGCACATTTTTCGCATATTGGCATCTTTCCGATGAACTTGTCAAATATGGTGACATATGGTGACAAAACATGTCCTCACTTTACAAAATGGTAGTTTTGTAAAAGTAAAAAATTCACACTTGTCCTCACAATGATAGGAGTACAAACACACACACAGACACACACACACACACACACACAGACACAGACACACACACACACACAGGATCTGAAAGTGGTTCCTTATCATTCATGTTGGACCCATGCGGACATGGGATTTGACATCATATAACCTTCAAGACATATGACCAAATGCAACAACATGACCGAATATTTAGATAGATAAGGTCCTTGGGCATCTGATGGAAGCTCTGCAGCCATGTCTGTGACACTAAACATCAGGTTTATCTCACTCTCCCTCTCCTCCCCTCCTCTCTCCTGCCTCAGAGCATGGCTGATGTAAAGGTCTTCGCTACAGATTGATGCCACCACTCTCAGACATTCATTACGGAGGCATTCATCAGGACTGGAGACACTAAAATTCACTAAATAATCTCCATCTCTGAGCTGTCTCTCATATCGCTGTGCTCTTTCACCCTGCGCAGCTCCCTTCTTTCTTTTCTTTGCTACATGTAGTGACAATAAGGTCACACCACGTCACTCCCCACCTTCTCCCTCCCTCTTCCTTTTCATCCACTGACACATCTCACTGGATTTCTAAAGGCCACACCAAGTGACATATTGAAAAAATGACATTCATTAAACTGTGGCCATTCAGGTTTTTCCACAAAACAAACAATGGGGATTCTGTTGTGAACAGTGTCTGGTTTATTTAGGTTTATTTGTGTGTCAGTGAAAGGTCTGGACTCACTTACGGGAGAGAGAATTTTCTTCTTGCAACTCTCCACACTTCACTGTTAATATTCAGTCACTATGAAACTAAATCACATTACCATGGGCTTGTTGCTATGCACACTGCATTTTCTCTCCCTAGAGAGGAGAGTTAACATGCCTCTACTTTTTCATCAGTCAGTTGCAAACCCTGTATTTCTTTGCCTTTTGGATTTCCTCCGTGCAGATGTTAAACAACCCATTACATGAAAACTCTTTTATTATTTAAATGTTACTTTTTCAATGATAATGACTTTATTATCATGGTCATTGCACCAGACAATAAGACAGTCACCACATTGTATTTCATTTGTTTGATTTCTAAAAAAAAACAAAAAAACAAAAAAACAAAAAAAAAAAACATAGTGAAGATGTGACATTTTGCTGTTGTTACAGAGGATTGTGTCTCTTGAAAAAGCTGCCAGGAAACCAGCTGAGGCTTCAGGAAGGTACTGGTCCCTGCCAAGAAATAGTCTGGTGTATGACAGTCTATTAATTAAATAGCTGTTTTTATTCTTTGGCTTTTCTGTGGATTAAGCAAATGAGATATAAAGTGCTAATTAGTGAACTTTACAGGCATTTGCCCCCGGTCTCCAGTTCTTATGCGAGGCTAACTTTGCCTAATTCAAGGTTTTTACTGCCACAGTCTAAGTAATGACTACGAAAAGTACTTGTCTCTCATTGCTGGCATCTCTCAAGAAAGTCACTTATTTATTAATATGAAATAGCTGCAGTGTTTGTAGTCACCACTGGTGTTGTCATGCAGCCGTTCGTCACCACTGTGGTATATTGTAATATTGTTGTCAGTTGTAGCCGATCCCTCATGAACTATGAGAACACAGAGGAGGAGAAGACGCCACTGTGATATCTTCTATTTATTTTTCTTGACAAGTCCATTGGCTGGAGTCTCTTTATGAATTTATTTATGCTGCAGCAGTCGTAGTGACCCTGCACCGACCCAGAGGAGGGAAATGTCAGAAGCACTGTCACAGGTTGACATCAAGTGATGAGAGTGAGCTCAAAGCGAGTGGAGGGCTGTGACTTCAGCACCGACAGAATAACTCTCAATGAAATAAACATCAAGATGGAGTCCATCATTCACTGGTGATGGGAAGCGCAACAGTCTGTGAGGCCACTTAAAAACCTCCACAGACTTTCAGTAATCATGTGGACAGGAAGGTCACTCATTCAAAGTCTGACCCGACAGCAGCTGAGTGAGTGAGTACTACTCCCTAACAGATCACATGCTCTCTGTCAGTCTGGTGAGCCAAGCATGACAGCAGTTCTCTGCTCACTTCTGTAAGTGTTAGCACGGCTGAGGAGCCCAGACAGACACGCATCAAACCACAGACCTGGATTGTGACCATGGACAGAAATAAAAAGTCTTGACTTGTCTTGTTGAGAAGCCAGAGGCAGAGACAGTTTTGCTCATCACATATTCTTCCTCTCATTGTGTCGACTTCAGTGGGGAGTAAAAAATCACAGCAAACAGCTACAGTAGCAGCTGTGTGAGAGGGAGTGGCATTAGTCACAGAGGCAACAAGGACAATGTTATCAGTCTAATGTTTATTAATGTTTTCCATATTCATCCCCTGCTTGCATGGAATTTGCTTGACAGCATTAGACACAGTGCGCTGATGAGACTGATGGGAATGACATTAGTTTTGCAGGTATTTGGTCTAAAACCAAAGTATTCAACAAATTTAAATTCTGCCCTGGTGATGCTAATACAAGAAAAGTAAGGGAAGTCATTTTAATTCATCCTGGGGGGTGGGGAGAGTGAATGTCTGTGGAATAATTTATGGTAATCCACACAACAGTACAACTCAGGAGCCTACAAGAAGCCTGAGTTGTACTCGGGCATCTTGTCGATGTATCTCACAGGAAAACAGAAAATCTGACCTGTTTGGAGAGAAGTCAATATTTCACCACAATCTGTCCAATATTTGAAGAATTATTTCAATCTGGAGCGAAGAGTTGCACCAACACCCCAACCTAACATTGAATTCCCTAGAGCCACTAGCGCTGCTGGTGTGACTGAAAATAAACTCACTGAGATGCAATTAAAGGGGAACTCTGCAAGATATTTACTGTAATTAAACAGCTTCAGAGTAATTGTGATGGTTCAATGACTTGTTACAGGGAGAATGGAGGCTCTGCCTTCCACCTAGCATCTCTTGGCTGAAAACCAACTTGCAAGATTAGCACCCCGGACCCGGTGTCCCAGCCCTGGTCTCAGTAGGACCACGACACAAATGCGCTCTATATAATCCATAATCTCTTGTTTATGACAGGTAAGACAACATAAATACACACATCATAAAAGGTATATGATGTATAACATTATCCACCGCTGCATGGATCGCCTTCTCGCCAGGTTTGTTGAAAACAAATGCAGATTTGATGATTTCTGTAATCACCAAACCAACAACTATACTGAAACAAAAATGAAAGTCCTGCTTTATACCAAGTGAGAGAGAAGTTAGACACCACAACATAACCGTTGATGCTGCGCCCTCCTCTCAACAGTACAACAGCTGCAGCAGGATATTTTATCACATGTGCCCCGACTGCTCGGTGGTCCAGAGATCAGACAGTGAGGCTTGGAAATGTAAATGAGTGAGACTGGGGAAAGAGCACTCTTCTCAGTCAAACTGCTCATACTAACCGCAAAGACATGGGGAGTATGTTCTGCATCTGTGCAGCTGTATAAAGACAAAAGCACATATCAGTGTTCATTATCTCTTCATCTTCCCAGCTGTAAACAACCCCTACAACACCTCCCCGTGCAGAGTGTGTTCTCCTTCCACTCCTCATTAGAAAAGCATATGTGTTCATAATCACAAGTGCCCGGCACAAAGAGTCTCCGTGTTTGTGTTTGTGTTTGTGTTTGTACTGTGTCTACATGTTTACAACAATAGTATGTGTTGTATGTTTGCAGCTGTGTGCATTTTACAGAGTCATTCCTGTCCATGTTCTGGTTGTGAGTATTTGCAGTGCGTGTGTTGTCATACTGATGAAGATGATTGTTTATTCTTTTTCAGTGTTGTTCTTACGCTGCAGCGTGTTGCGCTCTCTAGGCCATCAAACCTCATTAGTATGTGTCTCAGAAACACTCGAATCAACATTCAGTTTGTTTGAGAACATGGAGTTACTGGACAACCAGCATTTGAGAGTGTGCGGCTATGGAACAACAGAAAACTCATTACCAGTACACTGGCAATGTAGATGTCTATCAGAATTTCACAACGAGATCATCTAGGCTGGAAGCCCAAACAACTGCTTCACTTGACCACTAAAAAAAGATTTGTTGATCCACATCCAAGTGAATTCAGCTGTCCAGGAAACAATCTCTAACATACAGGAGCTCTCAGAGATCCTTTGCTAATCAAGCACCAAATGCATCATGGTATGAGTCCAGGGATTTTCCTTGATAATTGAGAAGAGAAAACAAAATAAATTGTGAAAATAGAAATTTAAATAAGAATAAAATGTAAATGATAAAGGGATTCAATGTCTTTACAAAGTCATTACTTTCTACACTGATTTCAAAACCTTTGAAATGTATTCAGCAAAATATTTGACTTCAAATAACTCAGAAAACTATTTTATAATTTTTCCATTGGCTTTGTCCCTTGAAATTATAATTCATTGTTTCATCTACATAACGTGTTACAGCTCTGAATAACTGAACATTTTTCCCTGATGGCCATGGACGGCATATTTCCAAATCTGTGACCCTCTAAGAAACCAAACAGACTTGTTCCAAGAAGGCACTGATGAGTCTGTTCCGAGGGTTTGTTCCTTTTCATCCACTGAAGGTTTTTTCTTCTCTGCTTAATTTTTCTTCATCCAAACAGAGGATGTCATACTTTATAAAGTAAAGCCATTTAAGGCAAATTTGTAGTTTATGATTCGGGGCAGCATAAATAAACTTAACCTGGGATTTGTCGCCAGCACAGGCTCTCATCCTTTGTTGTGATTGGCTGACTGTTTTCTGACTGGTCCCTTAGGGCATAGCTGAGAGCAGCGACTGCTTTGTTGTGTCATCACAAAGTTACAGAAGCCGTGACTCTGTCTCTCAGGACTCTGTGGACTGATGCTTTGATACTTTCACAGTTTTAATATAGAACTTAGATCTGATTCATAATCAAACTACACATGGACATCGACTTTTATACAAGATGGAACATTTTAAGATGTAAACCATGCAGTAGCTGTGATATCTGGGAGCAGTGGAGCGCTGTAGACAAACCTCACTACGATGGATTCACTTACCACAGGATGATTGTAAAACCTGCGTCAGGGCAGCTCTTACTCTTCACACTAAAATAACAGGGAGCCTCTCTAATTTGGAGACTTGTTTTTTCTTCCTCAGATGACTGTGTGCAAACACTCACAGCCTCTTTCTCTTTCTCCTCCCTCTCATTTCCTCCTAATTGCATTCAACTTCAACCAGCCTCTTTCATTTTCTCTGTCTCTCCTAATTGTGTGGTGTTTATGTATTCATGGGGCATTTCTCTTCATACTGTGCTCTGTGTACTCTGCAGTACATCACCCTCTGTCCCTCTCTTGTGTTCTAGTTGCCTATTTTTTTTTTTTTTTTTGCATGACTTCTTTCTCTCTCTTCTTAATTACACTCTGTTGGTCCATTGTTGCGCTGGCCTTGTTCTTCCTCCTCCTCTGTGTATTTATCACTCCAGTGGACTCTTGTCCTTTCCCATCTTTTTTCCTGTCAGTCTATCCCCAGCCACCGCTTCCAGCCTCCTTCATTTCAGACTCCTTGCCGCTCTTGACAGAGATCTAATTTATTAATGTTCGCATGGATGTCAGTACATCAGTTCTGATGAGGACCATTTTTTCTTGTGAACTCTCTGATTACAAACAAAAACTTTATGTTCATTTCCAACAAAACTGATTTCATGCTTGATGGGGGAGTTTTTTTTTTTTTTGGTTTGTTTGTTTTGTTTTTTAAGTAAGGGTTAGTAAATCTTCAGTTGTGTTATTTTATCAAGTCCACTAATTAATCAGTCAGTCAACACAAAGTTAAATGGACAGTATATAACTTCAGCCTCTAGGGGTCATGGCATCACCCAAAGTTAATGGGTGATGTCATCACCCCGAGAGGCTAAAGTAGCATGGTTTTCCTTTAGTGTTTGTCGTTCAGGAGGTTTTAACCTGTCATCTTACAACAACCAGGGCAGAGGATAAAAACTGCTAAACAATGTATAGCTTAACATTTAAAGTCAGTCTTGTGACACCAGGGAAGGGCTGTGAGCTTAGATGAGTGCCAACCTTTGTCTTGATGTTTTCTCATAACTTTTGAAGCAGACATTGCACAGTTTTACAGCTGCAGAGGTGTCCTCCTCCCCATAACAAACAGACCAGGAGATTAAAGTTGGGAATCAAATAAAGCAGTTTCACTTTAAGAGTCTGAGATTCACGATGCTCTTCAGTGAACAAAGACCAGTCTCATGTCTCCAGCAGCTCAGAGCAGCTGAACATTTACTCAGCTTAGATCTACACATCCAAAGTCAATTTTTAGCTTCTGACAGGCAACTACATCACCGACCCATGTGTATAGCAGATATAACATCATTGGCAGATGACCAAGTGACATTGCTACGATGATGATCACAGATTTCTCCAGGTTTAAGAGCTGCTGGAAACATTTGGCTGGAACATAAAACATACATTACAAATTATAACTTAACATTATACCTATTACAACAACATTTGTGAGAGCTGATAAATCACGCCAGGACATCAAGACTTAAAGGAGACATATTATGCCCCTTTTCCACAAATTAAAGTAGTTCCTAGGTGTCTTAAAGGCATGTCTGTGATATGCTTCGGTCAAAATAGCCCAACAATCAAACATCACAGCTCTCACTGCTCAAAACAGCCCTGTTCAGAACGGCTGGTGTCAGTGCCTGTCCCTTTAAATGCAAATGAACCACTGCCCACCCCGCTCCCTCTACTGGTACCAGTACTCACAGGTAGGGGTGGTATTATGCAAATTTGAAAACTAATGACATCATTGTCTGACAACTGAGGAAGCAGCTCATAAAACCACCATGGATTTCAATCTAGGGAACAAATTACAGATTCTTTGTCAATTCTCACATTTTGGGGCCAGAAGGCAAGACAAACACCAAATATATGTTAAAGAGCCTTCAAAAAGTGATATATCCATGATATGTCCCCTTTAAAACTGCTGAATTTAGTAGAGTATCTGTGTCTCTTACAATCAGGCTACTGGAATAAATATGACATTCAGTACTGTCCCAGCTCACTTCATCTCAGCGGAAAAAAACAATAAGAAGGCAACAGCCTTAGTTAAGATATTTATTTGTGTGTTTACATGCATGTTTGTATTAAACCCCAGTGTTATGAGTGGAAAACAGTGTTTTCACTGTAGGAAAGTCAAAGACAGAAATCCATTATTACATAGTCTCTCATTGTTGTCTTGGTTCTATATATAGAGAACTATTTAATAGGAGAGGGTAACAAGGACAATGAAGAGCAGGAGGACGATGGGAGAGGAAGCAGAGCTAGAAATGCAGAAATATGCCTCCTGCTTCTGCTCTGCTCCGCTCCTGCCACTCTCTGTCAAAGTCTGAAAGAAACAAGGTGAGTCAAATCCCAGAGAGGAACAGAGGGAGAAGACAAAGGAACTGAAGGGAGGGAGGAAGAGGAGAAGAAACAGTGAGGGGGGTTGTTGAGGACGATTTCTCGTTGTATCCTCAGATGTTTTCCATTGCTGTTGTTGAATCATAACAAAGAGTCAGTGAGCGGGTTGAGAAAGACAGAAAGGTTGATGTATTGATGGGTATTTCCTGGATGAGGGGATGGACTGATTATGCATGACTACATTAATGAGTGGAAGGATGTATTGATGGATTGATGGGTGTATGAATGGATAGATGAACAAATAGATGGATTAAGACTGATAGATGGATGAAAGTATGGAACGTCAAGTCCATGAGTCCCACACACTTAACTGCACATTGGACTGCTCTTTGTTATTTCTCCTATATTTCTGAACTAAAGAGAGAATAGCAATGTTCTGTATGTGCCTCTTGTCTTCTCCTCTCTCCCTCTCTAAAACACACACACACTCCTCCTGAATAATTTACACCCACTACTTCCTCACCCACATTAATCGGTCACCTCCTCAGCTTCTCTGGGTATACATGCTCTGTGTGTATCCACCCATGTGTGTATGAACGTGTGAGTTCATAGGCATGTGAGTGTTTCACTATGTGTGTGTGCATGTGGGTGATGCACGTGGACGTGCACACAGCGAGTGCTGGTTGTTTACACGTTTCTGCAGTGGCAGGCTTTCGAGCGGCTCAGACACACTCTGAGACGACAGCGTTTTAACTTACAAGAAGCTCAGCTCTGCACAAAGCCGCCCACTCCTGCTCAGGACTCAAAGCACGGCAGCGTGACAATCGGCACAGAGCTACTGGCTGTCAGAACACCCCGACTACTGTGAACTCTGGGCACAAAAGCAGCTCGCATCTTGTGTGCTGGACAGGACAGTTTTCTCTAAGAGGAAGAAAAAGCATTTTCTTGTAAACATATGTCCAAGCTGATTTTACCTCATTCAGCAGTTAGATGACCCACAGCATGTTATAATACAATTAAGACATCCCTTTGGTGATTTTTGAGTCATTTTCTAAACCAAACCCAAAACTAGAGTTTGCAAAAGGCCTGAAAATTACAACCCAACCTGACCCAACAGTGTTGAAGCCCAGACCCGATGCAGCCAGACTGACCAATAAACAAACAAAAAAACAAACAAATAAATAAATAAATCTACTCTACCAACCGTAATGACATGATGAACTTGAATGAAATACCTTGGGCCATACATACACAGGCATGAGAACTGTGTAGAAGCCATTCTTTTAAATTTACAGTAGGTTTACTGAATACCCTATCACTGCTGCTGCTGCTGCTGCTGCACCTGCCGTGCCAACTGAGCGAGTTTTGGATACACGGTGCTGTTGGTCTTTCACCAGCCCAGCAGGTCCTGATGGTCGGTCATCACTGGTCTTAGCTGTCTACCTCATTGTCGTCAGATTCCGTCTCTCCAAATACATTTTCCCACGGATCAAAGCAGCGTGCTTTCTTTGCAGCAGGGGACGTGGTGTTTGTGACACACATTACAACCAGCAAGAAGTTCTATTCTATGAAAGAAAAAGAAGCCCGTGGCCCGACCCAACCTGAGTCATTTGTATATATTTTCAGCCCAAACCTGGCTCGAACCAGCGCGCCGGTTTGAGAAGAAGAAGAAATCTTCTTTCTCTGCCATATAGAGTGGTTGTACTGTCAATGCTGACCTTTGACATTTGACCTTCCATGTCAAATAAGACCACAGTGAACATAGTGCCAAACGTGAGGGGATTCCCTCAAGGTGTTACTGAGATATCATGTTCACGTGGGACGTGGGACGGACAGACAGACAACCTGAAAACATAATGCCTCTGGCCTTGTCTGTTACTGGCATGAAGCCACAGTAACTGGGAGATTAACCAATAATAAAACACACACATCCGCACAAAACCACACACACATGCCTTGTGTAAATTAACTTGCCTTATGTTTAATGCAGTGCCTGCATGTGTGCGTGTGTGCCTGTGTGTGTGTGTCTATGTTGTGATCACTGAAGCCTGCTTTCATTTAGAGCTTAACAAGATAACCTGATACATCAGATAATGATTACCACCCTGGCACACACAGACACAGAGACATCATCGGTACCACACACGTATATTTACGTGTCTTGATGTTCTTTAGCAGCAAAAAACCTCCTGCTGTTTTATTTATACCAGAGCATCAGAACAGGAGCTGGTTGTGAAATGAGAAGTGATAGTCACAAACACCTAAAGTAGCTGTAGGGCTATAACACTTACATCTAATTATCAGTTTATTTTTGATTTTAAAGGATCAATAAGATAAAACAGGTAAACAGTACATTATATAAAACCTGCAAATATAAACCTGTCCCGCGTAAAACTTCTGGAGCAAAAATAAATTATCAGAATGTGTATGTAAATTTGGAGAAATCAAATGGGTGCATCCAAACTAATAATAAATTAAATGAGAGATAGCTATGTCATCTGCAAGATATATGGCCTGTGGACAAAAAGTCAAATACATCACACAGATCAGTTCTGATGTTAATGTGTCTGCATGATTACAGTGTAAAAACTAAAAGTGTGCATATTTCACTCTGGTGTATGATTGTATCCTGCTCTGTGTCTGGGTAAAGTGAGTGAATAATGCAATGAGATAAATATTCACAGCTGATTGGATGATCTACGTATGTGTTTTATTTTATTGCTTTCAGTTCTGCTGTGTAACATGTATGTGTGTCCTTCATCCACAGAGATGGGCTGAAAACCTCAGGTACACTGCTGTATACTGATGTTGTCACTACACACTCCCTAAATGTTTCTGCTGAATTATCACAGGAAAGATATATTTAGTTTGTACCTTGTGTGGGGGCAGATTTATATATATATATGAGAGACGGAAAAGAGACAGAGAGAGAGAGAGAGACAGAGGCAGAGAGAGGAGAGCAGTGAGAGATATTGCATCATATGT
>OMNW01014989.1:18914-30758 GCA_900303245.1 Selene dorsalis
GGTGATAATTATGTCTCTTTCTCCAGTTTACACTTTTTAACTTCTCAGTGTAAAAGAAGAATGGTGACTGTAAAAACAAACCGTTGATGTTTGGTTTGTATCAATAAGAGCAGCCTACAGACGTCTTCAGTGAACGCCTTTGAGTGCTGAGGAGCAGTAATGAGCCACAGTTGTCAGTGAGGAGGAAGAAATCAACTCTGTGAACTTGTAACTTATCAAAAAACACAACAACCTGTCACCCAGATAACATGGATATGTAAACTTCACAGTGGAACATTAGCTTTCATTCATATAGAACACAACTAATGACTCACAACCTCGCATATGCATGCAGGCTATCTAATAATACTTTCTCTGCCTCTTCTACATCTGTTTAAAGGGATAGTTCAACATTTTGGTAAATTCGCCCATTACCATAATCCCTAAAGTAATAGAGGTAGGTTCATTACCTTTAATTATCAGTGCCTGTTGTTTTGAGATCCGTGGGGCAGAGACGCGAGCTGCTCAGCGAACACAATGGAGGTGAACGGTACAGGTCCCCTGTCCCTCAAAACTCTTTAAATACACAATCCAACAACCCCAAAACGTTGTTGTGACCTGCACATTCACAACACTATGAAAAAATAATGTAACATTATGAGACGGAGTTGTTTTCAAGGCAAACGCATAACCGGTACTACATTCCAGACATGGCTGCTGGGTGGTGTGATTTCAAAACTGCAAGTAGTTCAGAGTATTCATGTGTCATAATGTTACATAATTGTACATGATTATTTCATAGTGTGGTGAATGTGCAGGTAAAAACTTGTCCACGAGAACAATTTGGATTTGTTGGATTGTGTATTTGATGACTTTGATCAGGGACAGGGGACCTTGTACCGCAGCTCGCATCTCTGCCCTGTGGATCTCAAAACAACATCCACCGATAATTAAAAGTAATGAACCTACCCATATGACTATAGGGATTATGGCAATAGGCAAATTTGCCAAAATGTTGACCTATCCCTTTAATAGATGTATACTAACAAAACATCCAGACCACATGTTGTACTGTCACATTCATCTACAGTTAAATCACCTACTTTTCTTTTTAAGCTATTTGTTAGTTACTTCAACAACTCCCTCCATTTGTCCAGATTGTTTTTGGAGCATTCTGGTGACAGATGTCCAAGGCTGAATTTCTTTTTCATATACAATATTGTTCTGCCTTGGGGCATAACATAGCTTAGTGCGTTGAGCAGGCACCCCATATACAGAGGCTATACGCCTCGCTACAGTTGGCCCCAGTTCAAATCCATTGGTGTGCCCTTTGCTGCATGTCATTTCCCCTCTCTCTGCCTCCTCATTTCCTGTCTATCTCTACTGTCCTGTTAATTGAAGGCAAAAAGCCCCAAAAACACAGAAATATATACATTGTTCTGGCTTAACTGAGATTGAGAGGTCTACCAGACGCTACAGGCCACAGTTTCTCCTCTATATGTAAGTACATTGATGCTTATTAATGTTAAATGTCTGTTTTAGTACGTGGCAGCTACAGCATGATAGCATGAGCTAACTTGGCTGCTGTAATAGGTTAACTCCGTGCCATGAAGCATGTCACAGCATTGCTCACATGGGCTTAAAGTTGTCATTGATGTTTGGACACATAATACAACTGTCAGTGACATGCTCTGGCTGTGCAGCTTCAACAGATGCATTTCTTTCATTGTTATCTTTAACTAATTTCCCTGCAGATTTTACTAAGACACAGCTGAGGTGGACGAGTTGTACCTGTGATCTATACTTGTTACTAAGCTATTTTGTTGCCGCAGTGATTTAGTCAAAGATAAGACAGCATGACTGAAAATGAGGATTTCCAAGGACTTCTGATTTAGTTTATCATATATCAAAGTTCACTCTGTTCTGCTTTCAGAGTCATTAGATTTGTAACTAAAGACTGAATAAATACATCAGCATTATAATTTAAAGTACAGCCACTTAAAAAAAAACTTTTCGAAATTTGTTAATTAGCTTCAAGAAAGTACATAAATTCTCTGTTTGTTGCACATATCTGAAAAATACAGCACTGAAATCGTATATTTGCCTTTAGAAATGTTAAATGATGCAATGAAAAAAGCTATTTCTATTTTTGTCAGATTGGTTTGGGACTTTTCTGCCTCACACCTCATGCCTGGGTAGTGGTGGAGGGAGCAAGGGGGGGTCCTCAGTGTTCCTAAAAAATATGCAGGAGGGTCCAGTGCCTCGAAAAGGTTGAGACACACTCCTGACTGCTGGACTGATGAGGTGTGAACTGGTTATTTTCCAAGAGCTTTATTTGTCAACTCACTGTTAAGCATTAGCTGCAATAGATTGAAATGACTCTTTGTACACATAGGGACATTATGAATGCTCCTGTGGAGTTTGTTGTGTTTAATCTGTGACTTTGAAACACTATAGTGACAAATAATGTACATGAATCTACAATATTCCACAAATCCAAGTTTTCAGCACTGAATGAAGTATTTTTAAATATGTACCAAATCAATCTGTCATCTAGTGAAGAGAAAAAGACACAAAGCCTTCAAGTGGCTGTGGAAGACACTGAAATGGTGGAAGAGATGACAAATAAAGAGCAAAGTCTCATAAAGTCTGCAAAGGAATAAAATGAAATTCAGTGCTGAAGAAAGTAAACTCATAGGAATGCTGGGACTTCATCAATAAGCCGGGGAGGGATAAAAAGATCTGAGGGGAAATGCAGTTTGATGGTGTGGAAGACAACAAGGTAACAACTACAGGACTGTAACACCTCGTCTACCCCGTTAATCTTAGCACTGTCCAATGGAGAGCACGGTCCATGTGCTGCGCTGGCTTCACACATGAGACACATGCGAGCCTGACGGCTGCTGAAGATCTGGCCCCCGTGTGAATCTTTCCTGTGTGCAGAGAACCAGTGAAACCTGCTTCTACAGAAACTCACTACAACCTGCTCCTCTGCCTCTCCGGGGAAGCAACATCCAGGTCCCAGATTTTCACCTGCACTGAAATGAGCAGGGACATTCACACTGAACAGGTAGTAAGGACGGCCTCAAAACAGCCCCACTTTCTGACCATTAAACCCAGACGCAGCTTGCCCTGCAAACACCTTGGCACCATCTACACTGCAGTGGTGAGGCCCTTTTCACAGCGTGGTAGTGTGTGTACGGTGGATTGTCCAATGCCAATGAACTAGTGACTTGCTTTAATATTCATATCTCTTTGTACATCACTTATACCACCCTTAATTATTTTTCTCTTTTTTTCTCTTCTCTATTTTCTCTTATTCTTTTAACTTATATCCTCTTATATGTTTTTCTGCTGTTATAAAGCATTTTGTAAACCCCTGATAATACAGACTACTCTTCAGCAAAGGAACGATTACCTGAAACTACAGCATGATGAGATCTGGACTTCACATGTTCCAATCATGGCATTTTAAGGTGTCATATAAAAAAAATAATAAAAAAAATCTCCAGATATTTCGTGGGTTTGGTGCAGTGACTGTTAACACAATGATGAGATTGTAGGAATTCAAACTATTGATCATTTCCAGCCTGTTCGGTTTTACTGCATCGGACGAGTGATGCTGCTGCTGCTGCTAACAAATTATTCTTTTTTATTTTTATGCAACAATAGATCACTGCTTATAATGAAAAATAATAAAGCAGCCTCATAACGTGACTGTGCAGAGACAGATTAAGCTGCTCTGTTCTCCGTGAGTGCAGCATTCATTCAGTGCTTATCATATAATAATAACAACAACACTAACAATTACAATAATGATAACAATTTGTGAAACATGGAGTGTGAAGATCAGATTCTAATGTGTGCATCACTTAGGACATTTTGTGATGAGTAACATTTTTAGTTGCTGTGTGTGATAGATGCTTTTATATTCAGTGCCTTTTCATATAACAATGTATTTATTTTTAGTATGTGTAACATCTGTGTGTGTGTGTCTGTATCTGACCTCGTTAAAAGCTCTTCTCATTGGTTTCTGATAGTTTAGGTTTCACTTAAATCTAATAATAACCTTAACTTTGAATGGTGACACCCTGAGGATTTTAAATGCACTGCTGCTGCTTTTCATTCTTATCAACCAACTCAAAGCAATTTACAATGGAAGCCTCATTGACACATTGATACGGTATTCCCTTTACATATATATGGGAATTGGTATCTTACCCTGAGAAACTTCTCATGCTGAAGGAGCCAGGAATTAAAACACCTCTTCACCCCCTGAGCCACACTGTTAAAGGGTAGTAAACATCACAACAGGAAACAGTTACAGACAGAGATTTTGAGAAAACCTCAGACAACCACAGTAAATCTACAATTACAAAACCAATCGAGTTACATGTGCTCTCTTAACTGCAGTTAGGCTTCACTCTTCATGTCCACACAGAAAACAAATGGATGGACAGAAATGTAGCTGTGAAACATTTGATTGAACAGTGTGTCACTGGAAAACAATTGAGCTTCTGTTTCCACTTAACTCCCATCATTACAGCTAAACTTCAAAGTGGCATCAAACCCCAGAAAAATCACTGACCAGATTAGAATGGTGTAATTCCTCCAGCTGCATAACAACAGCTGGCACATCAGAGTTTGGTGACAGTAAAATGCAAATGAGATCATGTGTGACTGCGCTGCATCTCATCCAACACATAAAATAGGCTCTTTAATCTGTCACTTTAACAGAGCACCAAAATAACCTGAAGTACAACAAAACAGTCACGCTGTTGTAAAAATCTGCACTGACGTGCAAATACAAAAAGATGAGGAATAAATACAGATAAAACAGACAACGGCAGAAATATGAACCCTCTGTAATGGTCTGGTTTTCGTCACTGATGGGTGAACTGGACTCCATCTAAGTCACACACGTGGACAACACAGTGTCCCAAGTAGCTCTAACACAGCATCTCTTCTGGGCTATAGGTCTGGGCTCTGAGTGGATTTTCTCATGTGGATTTTCTCCTGAGGTTGTGCTGTTGTGGATTTACTCTGGTGTTTAGGATCAGCAGCTTCACCAGGTGGAATGTCACCCTGACAACATCCTGGACTAGACCTGGATAATGAACCTTGATAAAACTGGGAATTCATTTTCCCTGCTCAGGCCCAAAGGCAATTGATCAATCCAAGATCCAGATGCTTCCTCCATCGTATTTCACCTTTGGGAAGATGTTGGTTTGCAGTGAAATGTTTTTGACCATACACACAGCACTGCACGTTCTTTCCATTTCTTGAGAGTGACCCCTCTGAGTTCGTTTTTTTTGGGGAGGCCAGGCTAACATCAGCAGATGCTTCTTGTGAACAGCAAACTGAAAACTGAAAAGTCCAGGTGTCTCTAACCCACACCTCCTCTTTAATTGACTGGACTTGTTTGATAACTGTTTGATGGATGTTCTCAATATGGAGCAGAACAGCAGAATTTGTTCAGACAGATGTGTTTGTTCGTTATTGTAACTTACAAAGAAAGAAAGTCAGAGAGATGAAGATCAGATCATATTTTAAGACGTCTATAAATAATGTAGGTAATTCCAAAGGGTTATGTTGTCATTGTAAATTACAGACCTGTGCATAGAAGGTGAGAGGGAGAAAAAAAAGGGGATTTACACTGAGAGTTAGACAGCCCCCACCCCCACTCACCCCCCTTGTCTTCTTTTTCCTTTCTCCATCTCTGCCTCTTTCTCTCCCTCACCCATTCTCAACAAACTTTACTGACTGTGTGTGTGTGTTTGAGAGAGAGAGAGAGTGAGAGAATGAGCCATCGATCCATTTTCCACCTCCAGTCGCCTTCTTTAATTATAATAGTCCTGCCTTTCTCCCATGCAAACTCATACTCCCCTCATTACAATGTGTTGCAGTGTGTGTTTGTGTGTGTATGTGTGTGCAAGCAAATAAAAAACACCCCCACCTTTCTAATCACACTTTACATCAGCTGTCACCTTTTCTGTGCTGAAACAAGAGGCCAGGAACACACACACACACGCACGCACACCTACACACACTCTCTCACAGTACATATGTATGTGTTTGTCTGACATGTATAATGCAGGGCGAGTGTGTGTGTATGTGTGTGTGTGTGTGTGTGTGTGTGTGTGTGTGTGTGCGCATGTGTGTGTGTGTGCATGCGGTGCAAGTGTGTGTTGTGATCCCTGAGGCCTGCCTTCATTTAACAAGACAACCTGATACATTAGATAAGGATTATCTGACAGACACAAACACTGATGCCAAACACACACCACTGCTATGGTGTAGTATAACCCAACTTAACATGATGTATACAGGGAAGTCAGTCTAATTTCATCTATACAGGCCTACAACTCAGTTACTGTCTCGCACTCTTTGCACTGTTGTGTTTGTAGGAAAGAATTTTAATCATCAGTGCAAACAGTTGTGTTATTTCATCAAAAGTTAATTCACCATCACATGTCAACAATTCATCCATTATCAAAGGAGCTGCAGATTGATTTTTTGCCAATTAAATAATAAATGAATCTCATCCCTTTATTCATACCTTAAGTTTGTGCACCGATCTGCAGGAGCTAACACATCTGGAAGTGTAGTGGGAAGAAATCTACTGAAAGTGGGGCCATGTTCCCCCGATAATGTCATGTCAATAAATACATGACATTATAATAACCATTATTTTGTTAGTGTTCAACAGCTACAGTTCCCACGAGTTTCTGGAACAGAGGCTCAAGGGGGGTGTTGATGTTGACTAAGGTCCCATGGGTGCTGGCCAATGGCACGCTCTCAAGACCTCATGGGAGCTGCTTTAGCACCAGTGATAATATCTAGTGCAGTGGCAGAGAATATGGACAGACTTTCAGAGGGACCCGTCAAGTATTGAAGTTACACCAGATTTCAGTTTACTTGTGTTATTGATTCAGTACCACCTGCAACATTACTACTGTACAGAATCATGAAGGGATGGATGGAGGATGGAGAAAAGAGATTTTGGGTGGAGGCTTGCAAATCTCCACTGCGGAGAGAAATATGTATTTTGGTGGAATTCAAAGAGGAGAAAGGGAATAACAGAAAAAAAGCTGCAGGGAAGAGACAGAGAGAGGAAGGGGGGAGTAGAGAATAAGGGAAGGAAAAGGAAAAAAGAAAAAGAAAAGATGTGAAATTGCAGGGTGTGGAGAAAAGGACAGACAGGTGAGGAATCATCAATCATAAGGATATGAAAGAAGAGGAGATTAGATGAAGAGAGCTGAGCTGTGATAATCATACAGGGAAAGGAGGTGGAGGAGAGGAGGAAGAAAGAAGAGGAGGAGAAATGAGAAAGAGGAGGAGAGCCGGATGGTGTGAGTGGGAATAAAAAGACAAAAAACAAGAGGGAAGGAATGATCAGAAAGACAGATGGATGGTAGGGAGTGGAGGAAGGAAACTTAACAATGGTCCAACTCAAAGGGAGAGAGGAGGCAATTTAGAAAGGAACTGAAAGAAAGGAACTGAAGAAGAGAAGGGGAACGTACAGAGAGGAAGGAGAGTGATAGAGAGACTCCTTCTTTTCATCACTACTCTGCTTTAAATTCATCCACACAGACCCAGGGTGCAGGAGAGCAGCTGCTCTACACTGAAATAAATCTGCAAACAGAAGCAGCTTCTGGTCTTTATGTTTTATGTATCTGTTTATGTTTATCTGCTCATAAAAGTCAGTGTTAGACATATATCCAGCAGTATGTGAGGCACCACTGGGACCTGTGTCTTACATAAATGTGAGGCTCTGAAGTGGACATCCAGCAGCTGCATGAGCTGGAGGACAAAGATGAGTAAAAGTAAAATGTGTGGAATTCATGGCGGGACATTTCCCTGGCTTTGGGAAAAGAAGGTTTACCATTAGAAATGGATGTTGCCATATTGATTTGATTTGATTTGGAGTGTGCATGCATGGATTATGTAGATGATGACCCACTGTGCAGGTCTGGAGTCCATCCTCCATTTTAAGTGTCAATGAAAACAACTGGACATCTGTGTCCTTGTTTGCAAGTGAGTAAACCTGAGGCCTTACACTGCCACCTTTCTCTGCTCCTCCTCCTCTTTCCCACTCCTCTCAGCATTGGCAACAACTGAACCTGGATTTATTCTATTCGGTCCCATTTGACAGAAGTGACCCTTTTTGAAGACTCTATAGCAAAGGTTTTGTTGGATGGAGACCCCTGAAAATGTGCTGCCCTCACTCTGACAGACTTTTTTGTTAAAGGATCTCTGACCAGGAAGTCAATTCTCCTGTTGCCATTACAGAAAAATAACCGTGTGTGTGTGTGTGTGTGTGTGTCTATGTCTGTGTCTGTGTCTGTGTCTGTGTGTCTGTGTGTGAGTGTGTGAGTGTGAGTCGGGGTCGCTTCATGCTTAACCTTCTTCCTGAGGCCAAAAACTCTTCATAGATACTGATGTATTTTAGAAAAGTCATAATTATTATTTGTTCTTCCGTTTTCAAGTAATGAGTCTATTATGTTACCACTTTATACTTTTCACATAAAAAAGACAAACATTGTGACTCAGAGGCAACTCCACTCTCCTCTCAGAAAGCTAACTCACACTCCTCCCCTCCCTCCTCTGTATCGAAGCAGAAAACATGAGACAACACACGGGACACCGGATGATTCCCATCACGCCCTGTGTAGTGTGCTCAGCACGGCACTGACTACACAACCACTAATGTTGCCTGTCACCCTGACGTGCCAGCTAGAAATAGGATGGGATGGTGGTCAAGCAGTAGGAGTCAATAAACCCGCTCAGTTCCTCAACAAGACACAGAAGGAGTCACATCTCATTATAGAGTTGAGAGAGTCACTAGACCAAAGCTTTAAACTTAGAAAATCAAACATCAATTCATTGAATTAATTAATTATTAAATCTACTGTATATTAATCAATATATCCATAAGAGTTTCATAATTTTGCCCTAAACTGATTATAACATTGTATAAGTCTGATGGGAATGTTATTATTCATATTGTTGACCTACAATACATAATGTTACTGTATTTTATCTGACTTGTTTTATGCCAATCAACGGTTGAGCTCACCGTGACTACATGATTTATCTTCCATAAATAACCAATGAAACAAACATCCAACGGCAACAAAAATACAATAATGTTTTTTATTTTTCTGACCAACGTGTGAAATGAATGACTTGCACAATTTATCAAGCTGAAGGGAAAAACATCTATTGCAAGTCTGTAGACAATAAAAAAACATCAAAAAAATTCATTTTTCTTTTTATATATTTGTTATATTTGTTGATTTTTGGACATACAGGATTTAGCTGGTACAGATACAGAATCCAGTAGCAGGAGATGTGACTATCTTAAGCAGCTGAGTCAGACTTATTGATTTGGGTTCTTTATCACTCGTGGTAAGGATGTCAGATCTTTCTAATGGAGAAATATTGATTATGCTTCAATCATTTTGACCCAGTAACCTAAAACTACTGGTGTGAATCTGTGCGTGCTGTCCATAAAAAGGAATGGATTGGCTTGTTGGACAACTGCATTCAGGTTGAGAGGCAGCAATGAAAAAGTGATATTGTTTTGTCCCTGGAGATAACGAGGTTGTGGGTCGAGAAATTTCCCCGGCCTCGCTGATTTGTATTCTACAAACAGAAGGACTAGAAACAAAGTGGAAATACGAAAGCCTCTGGCAAACAATGCTTGAAATGATTAAAGGTGAGTGTGTGTGTGTGCATGTGCATGTGCGTGTGCGTCAATGTTTGCACATTCATGACTCTGTATGAAATGTCAGATTCTTCTTTTTGTACCATAAACACCACCTGTTCTGTGGTGCTACTTCTCATCTCATCACATCACAAATCTGCATCACTACATGATCACAGTGTCTGGCAGAAAATCCCAGAGATGAAACTACACATCCTACCTGATTGGAGCTGGAACTCAATTTCTATTCTATGTTATTCGACAGATAATGATATTATGATATATGATATTGTTATGTAGAATATGTACATAACATTAGTTGACTTGGAGAGTATGTGAGTCACTTGACTTCTCTGACCTAACACTGACCTTCAAACTGCAAGGCTGCTCGACATGTTTCATACAGAGGTGGAGGAAGATGTTTGGCTGTGTGTCAGCATATGTAATGATGATAATTATGACCACATTAGATCAGTAGTTCACACTGCAGCTATGTATGATGGGCCTGGCAGTGATGTCACAGGATTAATCATGACAACAACGGCTACACTTTACAGGAAGTGAAAACAGTCGGGGTGCCACAGACTTGGTGGTTGGTAACGAAACAGTATGAAAGAGTAAGTCTTAATTTTATGGCATTTCCGAGTTAACATATCTTTTACCTTGTGATTAATGAATCGAAAATCACAGAGAGTTTATTTAACCATAACTCTCAGATGAGTACAAACACACACATGCAGCAAAGACATGTCCACTAAATGAGATGCACCTGTTGCTCAGATGTAATAAAGTGTAATAAAATGAGAGTGATAAGATAGAGAGAGAGAGAGAGAGAGAGAGAGAGAGAGGAGGAGAAGAAGAAATCATTTCACCATGAATACCTGTGGTTATTATAGGAACATGGTCTTAAAAAAAGACATCTTGGAAGCAGCCAAAAAAGCTTCCTGCTGGCTCTGGATTAAGAGGGGGGGGGTCAGTGGAGGAGTGAGCAAGTCCATCCCTGACGATGTGTCCAGCTTACTAAAGTAATATTAGTGGTAAAGTAATATTCTAAAAGGCAACTTTAACTTCTACAAAAGTCTGGTAAGAATCTTGAACTTTTACTCAAGTACTGCTTTAAAATACAAAACTGCATATACCAACAATTTGGTGAGGGAGGAACACCCATAGCAGATCACCATCCACATTTTTGATCTGGCCTAAGTTTTCCACTCAGGCCTGTCCTGACACAATAGGTTCCTTCACTCCAGCTGAAGTACTGACACATTTTCTGCAACTCTCAACGTCCCAAACTTTGTACATCATTTAAAGTGAAGCACATGAAATCTAACTCGCTTCAACGTAACCTGTTCATCTTCATATTCTGAAATAGCCATATCAGCAAAAGATATTTTATGTAGAAACACTACTATAATCACCCTGAATCAAAGGGACTGAATTAGAGAGGAGCACCCACATGTCACAAACTGAGATACATGTGGTGGTAACCTACAGTATGTGTCCAAATGACATTCAGGTGTTGGCAATGTCACAAACAAAATGTGGGGACAAAATAACAGAGTGAGACCTCCCTAGAGAGATAGTTTGGCTCACACACATCAGATGTTTCCCTTTCCATTATTTGGCTGGAGCTACAGCCCGGTCGGTTTCAAGCATGAGTGCAAACAAGGGCACAGTGTGTGAAGTTTACAGATGTCACTTTACAGAATTTACGGACATCAAGGTTTGGCAATAAAAGCGGGTGCATTTGTTTGTCACTGGAAAGGTAAATGTGTAAAGATGCCTTGGATAACAACATAAGTGGGTGACTGCAGGTACAATGAGAGGGAAAGGCAGAATTTGAAACAGTCTGGTTGTGAGTAAACAATTGTTTGAGGCAGACACACACACACACATGCGCATGCACACAGAGCAGTGTTTGGTTTCCTGGCAATGGATAACGGCAGTGAGATGTTTAGTATTCACAGGGAAGAGAGGAAACCAGTGCAAAGAGAGAGAGGTGGGTTTAGAAACAGCAGCCTCTTCATGAGTGTGAGTGTGTGTGTGTGTGTGTGTGTGTGTGTGTGTGTGTGTGTCTGTGTGTGTGTGTGTGTGTGTGTGTGTGTGTGTGTACTTTCTGACACGAATGCACAAAGGCCATTTACTTACCAGTCAAA
>OMNW01014991.1:0-20218 GCA_900303245.1 Selene dorsalis
TGTGCGTTTGTCTCACGCATCACTGCATCGTTGTGTGCGTGTGGTAGCATGTGTGCGTGTGTGTGTATGTGTGGATGACATGTTTGCTAAACACGACTGTGATGTTCTTCACACCGCCATCATCCGTGTTTTCCTTTTTCTGTTCTCCGGTGTGTTTTTTGGCGTGTGTATATGTGTGTGTGTGTGTGTGGCATCGAGTTCTGCTGCTTCGCTGGGATTTTGTAACGCTCTGTGGTATCTCCTAAAGGATTATATGTTCATCCGTGTGTCTGATAAGCCAGCGATATGGGTCTGTGCATGTGTGTGCGCATGTGTGTGCACAGTGTACGAGTGTGTGCGCTGTAGTTGGTCTTTTCCCGTTGCATTTGCTTTGAATGTTTTTCCATTTGTGTTGATTATACAGTTTCAAGATAAGGACAGTCAAAGCTGAGTGGTGACTGGTTATGAACAAGTGTGCGTCTGTTTGAGTGTCAGTGCAGTTCTACTCTATGGAGTCTTTGGTCTGAGTTTTATGTGGATTCACTGCTATAAGTGTGGTCATGTCATGTGACTGATGTGTTGGCCTGCTCTGCTGTTTTTAATAGAAAATGGTGAAGGACAAATAAGGGTGAACTGGTTAAGTTCTGTCTAAAATCAAGGTTACCTTAAAATTAGATGCAGCATTTAGGTGACAAAGAAGAAAGGACAAAATTATCCTAACAATACAAAACCTATCAAATCCAGAAAACAATTATCTCATGTTCCCAGACTTAAATTTCAGAGCACTCACATCTGGTGAGCAATCTGGCAAAGCTCTGATGTGCAGTGAAAATCATGGAGTTTGTGAGGTTTTGTCCAAGTCATTATTCTCCTGACCAGAAGTCAGTTTGGAAATAGGTGAATTAAAGTGGCTTATGACTGTGTCAGGTGAGTTAAAAGAGACACACCATTATCACATTATTCTGCAGCAGTGGATTCTTGTTTTGACCCTGACAACCATGGGCCTAATTAAAACGCAAACATGTCACCACCACTGCGTAGACCAACTCCCCAAATGTGCAGCTTGGCATATTTTTTTTGCAATGTAGACATTTACTAAGATCCAAAGTCTTGTTGATGCTGACACACATGTCAAGTTGTTCCATTTCCCAGACTCTCCCTGCTGAGAGCAGGAAGAGGTGATTTCTTCTTCAAATAACTTATTCATGTTGCATCTCTGCCTCTTTGGGTGAAGTGGCGTTGCTGCCGTGGTGACAGAACACGGTGGCGAGGTTGCATCGGTTCAGTCCAGTCCTCTGTGGAGACAGAACCGAACCAACCAGATCCGTTACTTGCCGTTGATACCACCACTTTCGAAGTTGACGTAATTTACTAATGCACAAGTACAGCTTTCACAAGCGTCTGTGCACATGGGTATGGTAATGTGTGCAGTATCATAACTGATCTCAGAACTGTAGAAGCTGAGTCCAGGGCAGCTTGACATGCACGCTTGTCTGAAGCCAGCTATACCAAGTCATCTGGCAAAGATCCCAGGATTATTCACAGTGCACCAAGTCCCAAAAAAAAAGAAAAAAAGAAAAACACTCCTCCCCTTCTGGCTGGCAAATTCCTGCCTTCAGACTTCAGCAAGTCCTTTTTCAAATGGACGTGACCACGCCCACAAAAATGACCCATGATGATAGATGCAGCTGCTGGTCGTCAGGTTATTGCAAACAGGCAATATCAGATATTCTATAGACTGAACACTCTTCTGAGATTTTAGGCCAGATACCTCCTCCACCTGAGTATCATTCTCATTGAAAGCACTTCTTGCCTTGCTGGATTAGTTAAACAGTAAATTATATAATATAAAAGTGAAACTGGGCCAAATCCAGTCTGAGGGGATTAAGAGATATTAAACACCACCTCAATCTGGTTCTAACTACATAAAACAAAACTCTAGTTTATATGACGGAGTAGTAGTGATATTGAGATCACGAAATACAACATAAGGTTTTGATACAAAGGTTATTTCTAAAAGGATCTGTAAGAACAAGACGGTATCAGCAGCAAAATCAACAGAGCAGCATTAGAGAGGATACAGCAGCAAGAAACTACACAGGCAAAAACCTGAAAAAAACGGAAAAATGGCGCCTTGAGGGACAGCGTTGATTAAGTGTGTCAAATACTTTCAAGTGGCTAAAAATATTCTAAGAGCACAACACGATTACTGTCCACAGCAGATGACTTGTAGCTCAGTAACAGTCCATTTTAAATCCATACTGATGATCGGACAGAAAGCAAAGGAGCAGATGGATGTTTTATCTGTTAAAGATGTACGAGTGTTCGCGTCGTGTACGTGTGTGTCTGTCGGACAGTTTGTACGTGCAGGCATTTGTTTGTGCGTTTGTGCAGAGGAGGGATGGCGTTGTACATACACTATATTTGTGCACTTGTAGCCGCATCCGCCTTTGCACTTATGTGTGTTATAGGTGATGAGTGTATAGAGGAAGCAGCCAGTTTTTCTGTCCTGTTGGTGCGTGTGTGCGCGCGCGAGCGTGTGTGTGTGACTATCTCTTCCCCCGCCTGTGCTAGCGTTCGCTGAGCGTAGGTCGAAGAGTTTCAGCCGTTCCTGGAGTGACCCCACCCCTGTCAAGACTGACTCTCCTCATGAACCCAGAGAGAGTGAGTTAACACAGACTCATGCACGTGCATGCACACACACACACACACACACACAGAGCCACACATGTGCTGACACACTGTTTCTTAAAACTGCCGAGGCGAGGCAAAAACGGTGAGAATTAAGGCTTTAACTCTGAAGTAACCAAACCCCATTTCCGTACGTACAGTAAACAGTATGTATGTTCATTAATGAGCTTTTAATTAAACAAGAACAGAAAAAGCTTTCAGAGCATACGAGGGCAATATTATGAAAAAAATAGAGGTTTAAAGTTTGCAAGAGGAATTTCATTTGTTAATGAGTTGTTTTTCTTTAGCCTTTATCAGCCTGCGTTCCTCACATGCACATGTAAAGTGACCTGAACCAAACTGCTTCCAAGTGGTCAGTTGATACCAATGTAAATTAAACATCACCCACCCTGCCAGACAGAGAAATTAGACGTCTGTCAAAAGTTGTTTCTCGTGTTCTCAAGTGTTTCTGACCTGCCAGACGAGCCGCACTGAGAAGTTTGAACCGCACGACGTACTGTAGTCGTAAATTACTGATGTGTGCTTTTGTTCGCTCACATCTCGACAGGCGAGATTAATTACAGCTCAAGATTATTCTGTGCTCAGCACTCGCTACTTTTGTCATTAATTATTTTCTATACACAGGTGGCACATGTGGAGTTAAAGGGCACTTAGCTGCATTTGTCAGCCATAAAAAAGAAGGCTTGGAATCAGCAGTGTGATATACGAGCATGAGCTGATTCGACAGTCCAGCTGAAGGGAGGCCATTGTTTCATCAGCGTCAGTCAGGAAAGAAATGTTAATGATTTTTAAATGTTGGGAAAAAACAGAAATTACAGGGATGTAAAGGATGACAAATATTGACAACTGCAAGACTAAACTATAGAACTTGGTACGAGGAAGTACAAGTTTGTACTTGAAGTAGAGACGAAGGAAAAGTGAATACAGCAATAGTATTATAATATTTTTTGTCCAATATTGAAATGTTGAAATTATTGTGACAATAGATCAAGTGTATATCTTTAAAAACTTTATTGACCAACCTCTTCCAAACATATCACTGTCAAAATCAAAACCACTTTTAACCTTTATAATAGGAATAAAAAGAGGAATATGTCTGAAAACTAAATTAATCCAACTTTATGGGCAACAGTGTATATCGTTATTATGTGTGTCTTTAATACTTGCCTGCATCTTACTGCTAATATGAAAAACATTTAAATCTACAACAGTCACTCAAATCACATGACTGCTCGCAGATGTTGCAGCATAAAAACACACAGTCAACAGAGTCACAAAGAGCGCCGCCGTCAGTTTCAGTCAACTTCAAACTTCCTGTCATTTCTTGTTTGATGCGGATAGACCAAGTATAAGTACATTTTGTGTGGTTTTATGTCTGACATGTTGATTCAGCAGGTCAAAAGGTCATATAGGTGATGATGTTGGTATAGTGACACAGGCTGTCAATGTTTTCAAGTGAAGATTTAGTTACTTGAGAGTTAAAGCAACTTTTTTTCCATGTTGTCTGCAGCCACATGCCACATAGGACACGTGATGTAACAGAGAGCTGATACTGTATGTTCTGTGCGCTTCTGTGTTGTGTAGTGGTGACGTTTCGTCTTGACAGTTTCACAGCTCAGTTCCTGGGTTTGACGGGTCAAGGACAACTAACGCAGAAAATCTGCAGACACTCGCACATGAAACACAATCACACGTACAAACTGACTGTCTCAGCTGTTGACTCTGACCCTGTCCATCTGTCTCCCTATGACCGTGGGTCTTTCTTCAACTTTGTGATGCTTTCTCTCTCTCTGTGAGTATGTCTTCCCGGAGTGTGTGTGTGTGCGTCTCAGTCCGAGTGTGTCCGCTGGTACAAATGTCAATGGGAGGACCTGTGTGAGGCCCATCCCAGTGTTTCTAAAGGGCTTCGACCACACACCGTTAAGCATGTGCTGTTTGTCCGCGTCACCGTCTCGGTTTGTGGTTTTATGTTTTTTCTGCACTTCCATCGTCAGTGTTTCTGTGTATCAGAGTGTGATGAAGGATAAATGAACTGTTGATGACAGTCTAATGGTGTGGTTGACGCCTCAGTCTCCTTCTTTCCCGAAGGAAAGGTATTGTTCTCTTGAGGAGTGACATTAATTGTTAGTCTTACTCACCACTTCCATTTTTTTTCACCCGCTGTTCTTCTTCAATCATCCTTCTTCAAACAGCCATTTCCCCACGGGTAGATGCTGTTCTATCAGATTGTACTGAAAACCTACTGACCAAGTATCTAAGCTGGAGCTGTACTGACACTGAGGTTTGATGCAGACACCAACATGTTCAAAAAGTCTTCAGATGACATATTGGCCAACATTTTGATTTTTTTTTTCCCACATAACATGAGCAAACATTTTATGATTATACAGGCAGGTATGGGCCATGTCAGTTAAAAATATGAGCAAATCATTAATAACACAGTCTATCACTCCAACAAATGTATAAAGCACAATGTAGAACTTACGTATACAGTAATAATAAATGCTATAATTATTCCTCGCCTCACAACCACATTGCAATTCAACTACAGTATTGCAACATGGTGACTGAGTTAAACTAACATTCAGTGGGGAAGCTTAACTTAACCAAACAAGGATTAAAACTATTTACAGGAACTTATGTGGCGTAATTAGCAAGAGAAGAGGTAGAAAAACTGAGTCACACCGACTGCTCAGACAAGATCGAAAAAATGCTGACAGCCGGTGCTGGTCAACACCTGTTGCTTGTTAGGCGAAAAACAATTAATTGGGAAAGACAAACTTGACGTCAAACTATTTCAAGAAAACAACTACAGGGCACCGCCACAAGGAAACAACAAAAACAGACTGAATCTGTATCAACTACAGGCCAGAGGAGCCAACGTCTCAACGTCATGATCACAACAGACACAATCATTTTCCAATAATATCAAGAACTATATCAGTCAGGCTCTGATTTGAGATGACGCATTGTTGGCATTGTGTAACTCTTGGTCGTCAGCATCAGTTACTTCTTCAATGGTTCTGTTGCCATTGTAACACTGAGTGTGACGGTCACCATTGTTAGTGTGATTAGTTAGAGCTGCTTTAAATACAAGTTCAAGCTTGATTCCTTGAAAATGAGTCAGTTTTACTCCGGTTAAAGGTTTGAATGACATAACATAGTTATATACACTCTTTTGTGAGTTATGAAAATGTACTTGGATTTTGAATTACTGAAAATATAAAACTAGGTTTTACTGAATTGGCAGCTTAGTTACAGTCCTTACAGATAGACTTCCTTCTATACCCGACTAAGGGATATAATGTCACTGAGGGACGAGCAAAAACAGAGCATGACCAATAACATATACCTCTGGGTCTGAGGACTGGACCATTGTATATGTGGGAGAGTTAGTGTAAAAACTTTAAGGTGTGTTCCCGATTTGATATGTGAGAAGAGATAGAGACTGACACTTTCCTCATGGTTAGCAGTGTTTAGGCATCTATTCACATGAATCAAAGACACATAGAGATCACAATAATAAATCCTCCTGTAGGTGAGACATTAATTATCATGTGATTCATATAATCAGAGATACAATTTAGTTGCTCATTTATACACTTTTAAAAATAAACCCGATACAGTGCTTCATCTACATTATCATGACATGTTGGAGAGGCAGGTATATGATGGTATGTACAGTAGGACCTTCTCAGTTTTCATGATGTGCCCTGGTTGATGGCAGAACTCCTGCTGCCACACTTACTATCAGTCATTCTTTTTTCCTGCCTCAGCCAGCTGTCTCTGCCTCGTCCCTCTTCCATCTGTCATTTTCCTGTCACCGCCATTATTAACAGCTCCATCTGTTTTCCTCTCCTCTACTCTCACCTTTTACCACTTCCTGGACATGGCCTTACTTCACCCCCATATTTTCTCTTTTTCACTGCCACCTTTCTTGCCTCCCACTTAAGTCCCAACACTCTGGCCTGCACACCATTATCTCGAGTCCTTTTCCCAACGTCGGTGTCATATTCTCTCGTAGGTGGAGACCTGCAGACCTCCTGTGGCACCCTTGATGAAGGAGGCCTCGACGATAATATAGACTGGGAGGAGGAGAGAGAGATGGAGCGGCTCGCCTGTGAGGGAGACGACTTTGTGCCTCCCAAAATCATGGTAGGAGATCAAGATCGTAATGATCTGCAGAATAATTCATCAAATGTTAATGATGGTAATCAGGATAAAGAGACAGGACTCATCAACCATCAGCTTATGTTCCTTTAATCTTTGAAATGAACAATTCACAGTGTGACAGTAAATACTTTAAGTATTGTTTTACAAATTCTATGTTGAAATCACAATCCTCAAATGACCTCAAAGTATAGACCTGAAAAATCTCCAAAGAAAATTGTGTGAATTTGTGTTTTTCTATGTTGAGGCACAATGAAAATAATCTTTTTTTTTTTTCTCCAGGACTACATATAGACAACCAGTCTGAGCTAATATATGTTTAGCAATAGCACTGTAACAGGATATTCAGGTGCATTACAGGAATCTACTCTGCTGTGCATGTTGTATAAAGCTGTACTTTCCCTGCAGGCACGAGGATGTGATAGTTTATTCTTTAACACTTTCCTCTTACTTTTCCCCCTGAACCATTCTCTACCATTCTTTTACCCCCCACCCCCTTTCCCATCTTCCTTACATCCCATTTAACCATTTTCCCTCTTCCTGCTCTGTTTCTATTTCACCTTTAGCTGATCTCCTCGAAGGTCCCTAAGGCAGAGTATGTTCCCACTATAATCCGCAGGGATGACCCCTCCATCATCCCCATCCTCTATGTGAGTCAAACACTGAAACATAGACATGCTGCACAACGCAATACATGGTACCAAAACAGTGTTTTGAAACATTAAAAATGGTCAACCTTTTTCCTCAGGACCATGAACATGCAACTTTTGATGATATTTTGGGTGAGTATGTTTCAGTTGATCTTACCTTTACTATTTCATTTTCTTATTAGATTGAAACAGATTAAGTGATTAGCATACAGTAACTGGAGCAGTGAAGAAATAGGAAAATTAAATATGTACATGTGTATATTAATGTATGATATGATACCCTCTCTCCCCTTGGAAAAGAAACTCTGTCATCTCTAGTCATTAAGATGAACTGTGCAGTGTTTTGCCTGAGGAGCGGAGTGTGAACTCTGACTCATGCTGTGGGAGCTAAAGGTCAGGAAGACAGCTCGAGGCTAAACCTTACCTGCAAATCTGTAATCTATCAAATAAATAAATAAATAAAATCAAATAATATATAACTAGAGAGGCTAGGAAGCCGGCTATTATGGTCTGCTCATTTGGAATCTGTTAAAATCCTGCAAAATGACTTCAATTTTGTTTTTGATTTTGGTTTCTGTATCCTGAAAATGATCCCCTGCTGCTGCTAACAAACTCTAAATGGGATTCCATTCAGAGTAATTGAAAAGATGCCAGTGAATAATTCACACATAGATTTCAGCTTCCATTTTACTGCCTTTCATTGACTTGTTTGTTGTGACATTTCCTGCTGCCTCAAGTTCACAGTTGAATTTAATTTAAACTCCGTCTTCTGTTAGTGTCTGTTCTATACTACTACACCTGTACTTGAACTCACTCTCCATAGATGAGCTTTCCCTCACGCTCACTATTCACTCTATCTCTCAATCTCTCTCTACGTTGTTTCACATCAACCCTAAACTTTTTTTTTCTCTCATACAGAGGAAATAGAGAAGAAGCTCACAGCTTATAGGAGAGGAAGCAAGTTCTGGAGGATGCTTATCTTTTGTCAGGTGAGGAAAAGGAGGCCGAGGGAAAAACAACATGTATTCCTTGTAGAATAGGGTTTATCTAGGATCTATGAGGTTACATGTTCAGAATAATATTGAATTCCCTGAAAAATATGCCAGACCACTGTAAATAAGATCCACTGGGATGTAAGCTTTGAAAATCTTTATTAGGATGACACAAATTAGCCGTTCTGATCATGTGTTTGACCCTTGTGTGTCTCTTAGGGAGGCCCCGGTCATCTGTACTTACTGAAGAATAAAGTGGCGACCTTCGCTAAGGTAGAAAAGGAGGAGGACATGAGCCAGTGAGTTATTACTGGACCTCTGGGTCCATCTCTGTTTAATAAATATTACTTCATGTCCATTCGTGCTGACTGTCATTAAATATCGTGACAACACACACTCTCCATATCTTATAACACACAACCATGTTACTTTACAAACATGACTGAGAGCAACACAACCAATATTTCATTACTCTACATTTGCTACAAATTCAACAACCCTCGCAGATTCATCATCTAAATGCTCTTTGCTTTATTTTCAGATTATTAATACCTTTTCAGCAAAAGCTCTCCCACCTGATTAAATCAGGGACCATGTACCACTTTTGAGTGATGCATCTCTGCCAAGGGGAGCAGCGCTGAATAGTCAATGTTTACTTGTTTCAGGAATATAAACACAAGGTTCACAATCTGTTCCACAATTCTCCTTCCATAAAATATTCTGTTAAAATGGTTGTTTCGGTGTAGAAGAGCAAGCCAATAAAAAAGTGACAAGCGCTTGACATGGAATATTTTAAAAAGTTACATTCTGAGTTTGTGTTTTAGAGATGAGCGCCTGCTGTGGTGCATGTGAAGAGGAAATGGTCATTTAACTTCTGATCTTGTGAAGCCTGTTTAATTTCACAGGAAATGTCAATCAAAGAAAAAAGTTGGTCCATCCACATAACTACCGCTTTTTGTCTTGGTTCAGATTCTGGAGGAGGCTCAGCCGCTTCATGAGCAAAGTCAACCCAGAGCCCAACTTGATCCACATAATGGGATGCTACGTCCTGGGCAACCCCAATGGGGAAAAGGTATAAAGACACTAATGCGCAACACAAACAGCAAATGCACAGAAACACTAAATCCCTGGTTCCCACTTTCTATTAGCAGCATTTCATCACATAGAGATAAAAAAAAAATAGTAATAAACAAAAAACTGATCACCACTATAATTTAAAGCCATATTAAACATCTTACATTTTGAAATGAGTCAATCAATTAATTTCAATCACACAGTTCACACAAGGTAAGTCTGAGCAAATATATAAAAATATATCAAGTATTCTTTGGTCCCCTGTGATATGCCATTTCATACCTTTCACCACCAGGAGTCCAGATTTACGGTGCTGATTTTTGAAGGGACAGTGAGCTAGCTGACGTAGCTTATAGCTGTGTGGCGCCAGCAGTGGGAGTACACTGCAACACAAACACTGCAATTTAAGTATAGGGATGCACGATAGCGTCCTGCTTCTCATTACTCAATTCAAACCAACTCCAGGGGGCAAACAAACTGAAAATGGGCAAAATATTATTGGCTCCAGTAATGTCATTATTGGACTTATCTGTGTATTCTAGCCCATATGCATCCCTAAATCAAAGTCTTATATGTGACTGATTTAATAACTAAGGATGCTCAAGGTTTAGAGAGTTTTCTCTCTGCCTCTCTTTGGCCTCTTTCCCTGTTTGCTGCTCTCTGCTTTCATATCCATACTCACTTTGTCTGTTTCCATCACTGTTTGTCTGTTCATCAGCATATTATCCTCCTGCTTCTCTCCATCCTGAATGACTATCACCTCGCTCTGAGTAATATTGCTGGATAAAGCTCCGTGACGCTGCACCTCTCTTTACCTGGCGTGAACAAATAAGAAAACACTCACCAAAAAAAATAAAAAATAAAAATAAATAAAATCACACTCACACAAACAAGCACACAAAGACACACGCCGTAGCCAGCGGTGTTGGTCTGACCTGACTGTCTGTTTCTGTCATGTCTACCAAAACGCTGTGTTATATAAAATGGATCTCTCCGGGGCTGATGGACAGTCTGGCAATCTGCACAACAGACTGCACATCACTGATATCTCCGCCCTAACACACAAACACAAATGCAGTTGTTTCAAGAGAGCATGGATACAAAGCAACCGGGTGTGTCTTTTTGTTTTCTCTCAAGGGTTTGGTGTAGTCCCAATAGTTATATTTTTTACTCCTGTCAACTGTAGTATTTATTACAGCACTTTTGAAAAAAATACAATGAATGAATTTTGCATGTAACTCGGGAACGATGTAGAAACGTTACCTTCAGTGACCTTGTTGTGCTTTTCATTCTGGTCAGCTACAGACTTCCTCCACTTCCACGTCAAAAATACATGGACACTTTCTTGTTTTAGTCTCTCTTGCATAACCTCCCCAAAACAAATACGCAACAGCACGCACATCTTGCCTCTGTTAAGGAGATTTCCCATTCAATCCATTTTTTAACAGTCAAATCCTGCCAAATGCTGCACTCCAGACAGCACAAAACAAACGGCACATGTTTAGCTAAACCCTCCTAAATACACATTTGAAAGCGAGCCACAACTTCATACTTCACGATGTATGTTCATCTACTGCATACAAATATATGCGGTTGTGCTTGGGGGCGCTGAAATCCTAATATAATGTAATAAAGTGTAGATTTAAGCTCATAAATATTGACTTGAGCCTGCAGCCTTGCTGGAGTGGGTTGACTTCATCAGAGAGGTAAATTAAACCACCCCCTCTCTGTTTGAAAAGTAAAATCAGAATGCATGATTAATAGAAATCACTCAGCAAATATCAAAGGGATCTCATTTGTTAAGCGCAACAAAAGCTAATTCTATGATGTTAATTCTGCCTGGAATACTGTCTTTGTTCTGAGTCATTTTTATTGTAATGCACGTACCAGGCTATCATCACATTTACACTGCGTTTGCCTGATTTGGATTTCATAGTTCCTTATGCATGAAAGTGGATGTGATGGAAACAATACGTGTTCAGGCAAAGTGAAGCGGCTGATAAAAGAGGAAAAAATCCTGGTGCTGCTTTGTGATTAGTGGAAAGCACGGCCGTGTGAAATGCAGACTACAGGCTGCACCTAGCACTTAAACAATGAAATAGTTGTTTTGGAGGCTGGAGGGGTGGAGACCAGGAGGTGAGCAGGCCAGAGAGGTGGCGTGACTCAGTTTTCGGAGATTTTCCCACCTTGTTTTGGATTTGTCAGCACAAAATATGGATCAGTCTCACAATAACAGCCACCAAGAGCTGGTAAGAAGCCGCCCAGGACTGAGAAATCTACCCAACATGCAACACGTTATTTGAAATGTGTTATTTGCCCGCAGCTCTCTCTGCGCGACAGACGAGTGATGCTGCCTGTCTCTCCCAAACCTCCACATCTGGCAGCTAGCCATCTTCTTTTATCTTTTTCAAACGACTGCAAACACAAGGAATGAAAGCTGCTTTTTCTTAACCACCTCCATTTGAACGACATAAAGAGAGAGACAAAGGTGAATTTGGCCTTTGATTTCTCTGACAGGGAGGCACCGAAACCCCTCGTGACTAAATCTGAGCAAGAAATCGTGGAGCTGAGGTTTTAATGTGCAGGGCAACGTGTCAATAACAATAAACTGCAGAGGAGGCAACTGAAGAAGAAAAAAACCTGTTATCATGTAATTCAGGCTGCAACTAGTGGCTATTTTCACCATTGATTACTAGATCTATTCTTTCCTTTGGTCTATTTTAAAATGTGTTTATGGATTTCTTTTTATTTTTAAATGTATGTCAGAAGCTCCTGGTGCTTAAAGTCATGTCTTCACATTGCTCTTTCCCCATGTTGGAAAGCTCTGAAACCGAATAAAAATTAATGAATTCTCTCATTTTAGGAAGCAGAACACTACAATTTATGATTCATTTCATAATTGATCAATTATTTTAGCAGTTACCAGCCAGATCAGATAATTCTTTGATTTTATCTCCCCTGTAATTTCCCGAACTCTTAATGGGACTCTTAATGTGGGACGAGCCATGTTGTTCCATGATAATGCAGTGAGGTCATTTGAAACCCTGCAGGG
The DNA here is from genome assembly GCA_900303245.1 of Selene dorsalis. Classification (NCBI taxonomy): domain Eukaryota; kingdom Metazoa; phylum Chordata; class Actinopteri; order Carangiformes; family Carangidae; genus Selene; species Selene dorsalis. Next base: position 12,609 of record OMNW01014991.1, read on the forward strand.
AAAGTGAACACCTCCGCAACTTCTGCTCTCTTCTCATTTCCTCTCCTCTTTGTTACCTGTGCGAGGAGAGCGTGCGTCTGTCTCCGTGGCACTAATGAGCTGGACTCCTCGTCGCTCTCGTACGTGTTTCAGTGTTTGTGCGTGCGTGTGTGTTGCGTCGGAAGATGCGGGCTCCCCTGCTGCGACTGCACACCCGAGTGCGGCGGGATTAATTGGTGTGTGTGCTCTTATCTTGGCCCAACAGCTGTTCCAGAAACTGAAGAATCTGATGAGGCCTTATTCTGTTGAGTTCGAGTCACCGCTGGAGTTGTCTGCACAGGGTGAGTCTGAGTAACCACACGCAAACACACAGATCACAAGGTCCCATGCACGCTCATACGTAATGAGGCATTAACACCTGGAGGAGTTTTACTCACACAGCTTTTCCCTTATTGAAAAATCTAATTCATTTAAACAATGTGATGACTGTATGAATGTAACTTTTTCCTCATTTCAAATACGTTTCTTATCCGCCCTATTTTGATGTGGTATCTAATTTTTGGTGTGCTTTATGTTTCTTTAATGCAACTGATCAAAATCAAAGATTTCACAATGTGCAGCAGCCATCACAAAGGAAAAAACAGTAGTTATTCTGCACTTTTTTCAAACTCACTCTTCCCCTTCCTCACTGAAGGGAGGAGCAGGGACACACAGTATCCTCTCTTCTACACAACAGACACAAAAGACTTCTCTTGGTCCAGGAAGAACTTCCAATTCTCGTCTGTTACACACACACAGAGCCAAACTTCGTCTTCTTTAGCCACTCGTACTCTTAGTATGCCGCCTGCTACTCGTCCATCGAAAAGGCACCAACATCTGATTCTGCACTCCTGAGGATTTATAAATTACCCTTCACATAGACAAAAGTAACAAAGGGAAAATCAATTTGCAAACATCAAGACAGGTGAAAACAAATCACACCCACGCTAGACAAGAGCACTTCGTTAGGGGAAACCTGTGGCTACATTTCACTAACATTCACCTCGTCTGTCTGTGACAGGAGGCCACACCACACGCCCCAATCTACCATCCCAACCACTTCACCTCATCGTGGGGTGCAACATTGTTCAGTTAGCACTACCTGTGAAAAACACTGTGTATCCAAACATTTGACTGTGACTGAAAATGTCATTTCGAGGATTCTGGGCTGAGTTTAACCCCAAAAAAATGTAATTAGACCGAACGAAAATACAATCGAAGTTTTTTTTATAGGAAACGGGACAAAGCATATATAGTTGGGTTTTAAACACACCTGTACGCACTCACACCTTTTAATAAGCATCTAAAAGAACCTCATACTACCGTTCTTGTTGGTGGTAAAGAAAATCCTCCCCATGTGTTGTTGTTGTTCTGCTCCCTGCTCCGAAATTCAAACTTTTCCTGTCTCATTTACCAATCAAGGCAAAGAGATGATTGAGATGTACTTCGACTTCCGTCTCTACCGTCTTTGGAAGACGCGGCAGCACTCCAAACTCCTGGACTACGAGGATTTTTTGTGACGAAGACACCGGGATGTCGGGTGCAGAGGAGCCCTCCAGTGCCACGAGGAAAACCCCGTACAAACCGATCCAACGACTGAACGTATCCCAACTGTAGTGCTCGACCAAACAGCTCAATATAAAAAACAGTCACGCCGGCTTTCATCCTGGAGAGGGCTGGGAGAGGAAGGAGAGGGATGGGATGGGATGGCAGGACAAGGAGGCTGAGGACAAACTAAATCATGCTGTGCCTCTGTTCTCCCTCGTTTCCAGAGTAAGTTTCAAAGACTAACAAAAAGGGCCGTAACAATACGAATAAAAGAAAAAAAAAGCAGAAACAACTGGACTACTCACGTCAACTCTCTCTGCCTCTTTGAGTTTGAAAGCAAAAAGGAGAATCAAAAATTCAAATGTGTACAAAAAAAAAAAGAAATATCATTTTAGTCACCACTCTGTTCCAAGGACATTTTACTTTTTGAGGCTGAAGAGCTTCGGAAAAAGCCGCTGAAAGTCATTCTGTCATAATACGGTTCTGTGTTTTGACCGGACCTCTTAGATCATCTCAGACCCCGGAGACATACATAAACATGAATAATCCATATACTGATGTGTATATATATATATATCACATTAATATATTAGCATAGCTTTAGTCATGCAAATAATACTCTATATGAGAATAATGATGCATCATTTATTTTTGATGTGCATTGTTGTGCAGTTTCATATGGAAATACTTTGGAATAACTCAGGTTTTAGCCATGAAGTAATTAATCTGTTTGTCTATTCTATCAAGATATTGTAATCTTCGTCACCATCGCTTGGAATGAATGTATTATCTCCCTAGAAATGCATCTTCAGTTTGAGGAATTGAGCTTTATGTTTTGGTAAAAAAAAACAAAAAAAAAAAAAGTACAACGTGCTGATTTTGTGCGAGTGTGTGCGTGTGTGTGTGTGTTTTCCATGTAAGAAAAAAAGGAGAAAAAAAAAACATGCAGATGTGTTGTGTGTATTTTCTCTATCTGCTCCTCTTTTGAAACGAAAAGAATTACCACCTTCATCCCCACAATTATCTTTCTATCACATACACACGGACAGTCTAGTGTGATTCATGATGTCAAGAGGGATGTAACAGCCATCCAAGTGCTCCTACCCCTGTAGTGTAGGAGTTGCCCTGTTGATCCCCCCTGCTCTCTCGCAGAGGGTCGGGGCCACTTAGCCGGCCCCTGTCAACGCTTCCGGCTGCTCCTGCTCCTGCCAAACACTCCTGGCTTCTCTTAATGGCAGCCCAACGAGCCTCTGCCACCTCTCACTTGGCTGGGCTGTGATCCAGTCGGAGGACCGGAGCTCTCTGAATTAAACAGATCTGCCAGAAGTTTAAGCTGTTAACAGCCATCTGCTGCTCCTGCCAGGTGTCTGCTATAGTTAAAAGGCCAGAAATATGTGCTGAGCGGGCGCATGTCTGCGTCTGAGACGGCCGCGCTGGCCCCGTTGACCCCGAGCTTCTTCAGATCAAGAGCTGTCAAACGTGGAGAGCCGAGCTGGACGGCGATCTGAGGCGCTCACACCAATAAAACAATGGAGTTGAAACAAAAGGGTATTTAAAAGAAATCAAATCATGACCAGATTAACATAAAACGTTGGCAATTTTCACATTAAAAACACAAACAAACATTTGCGCTGTCGAATGCTTACCGGTACAGATGCAGAACAGGTGCACATCTGCCGAGTGAGGTGTGTGCTCAGCTAGAGTCACATTAACATAAAATGGCACAAAGGCACTCAAAGGACAGGAAATGGGCTGTTTAAACCTGCTCCAAATGGCCACTGGCCAAAGCGAGAGTGAAAAGGCTGCTGTTAGGAAGCAGGGCAGGACGTGATGAGTTGTATAATTCTGTGAAACAGCACACAATTGAGCACATCTCCTCCTGGTTGTACACAGCCTGTTAAGTGATCTTCGTTGAGGACCTTAAGCTGGCAGTTTTCAGCTAAAGCCCCTGATAGAGGCTTGTTTATCTCAGCTTAAAGAAATAAAGCGGTAAACCTAGACCAGAGCGTTGAGATCTTTTGTGCTTTCAAAGTGCTAATAATCTACTTTCAGTGTGCCTGTAGCTTTTGTTAGTGCTAGAAAGAGCAACTTATGTAAGAGCATTTACTAGATCCAAGTGAAAACTGTAAAAAAACATCTTTACAAATGAACTGAAAAATCGCTTCTGTCATCTGAAAGTGTTCACATAAAGTTTGTTGTCCTGCTTCTTCTCAAAACGCCGGGTAGAGGGCGGCGAGGCCCGGAGACGCAGCTCAGTAACAGCGCGGCTCACGGCTCAGATAATCACAGCAGCACACACTGACTGGAACAGTGCGTCCCTGTAATGAAAGCAGCTCCTGAATGTCGTACAGAATCACTATTATTACTTAACAATTACTGTTTGCGTAAGTGGTCGGCGCCAACGAAGTTTACAGTTTTTTTTGTCATTTAACAGATTTCACTCTGGTCCAGTGGTCCCAGCCCGTACATGTCCACACCCAAACATATTCAAATACCTACAGGAAAACGTATTCTCTGTCTGTGTGTGGTACATACTTTTCCATTTGTCTTTATTTGATTGGATGTGTTAATATTTAGAGCATTAAGTGCTGAATTTTCTTTCTTTCTTTTTATTTTTTCAATGTGTTAAAGTCAACCAGTATCTCTGGAGTGTTCTCTGTCTCTCTGGTTTTTATTTGCTTTTGCCCTCTCTCTGACATTGCAGTGCTGGCCTACAGTTTTGTCTGGCACAGACAAGTGCTCTCTCAGCCTGAGTCACGTATTACATGTTTTCACTACACATTTCAAATTCAACAATTACACAGCCCCGTCATGTCATCGAGCAATTTCAATTCCAGTAGAAGCATCAAGCTGCCAAATTCTCAAAGATGTTGCCCTTAACAGCTGCTAGGTTCAATGGATTTTTTTGTTTTTTGGTGTTATTTTAATTGTTTTTTGGCATAATTTCCAGATCAGAGAAATGGACAAAGGTCAGTTTAAAGCAACGCTGTGATTGGGTGTGATTGGATTCTGTCAAATCAGGAAGTTCCCTCTTTGGAGAGGAAGGAAACCATACATCTTGTGCCACAGAAAACATATAAGAAAATCTCATATGCAGTATATACAGAATTTACTGGTAACCAATGTTATGTTTGAACTTATTGGGCTGAACTGAACACGATGTGAAGAGCACTCTGACTCAGGAGTTTGAGAGAGCTTTCTTGTTTTCCTCCTCACCGGAAATCTAATTAAAAATGCAAACATGTCCCTTTGTCTGTCTCAGTCTCTGTTGCCTTATTTGCCACTTTAATTCAGTTGAACCCTTTTATGTGATGGTAAGAATTCAAACTAAAGAAAAAGCACGGTGTAGCCCTTCGCCTTTAGAGATGATATTTCTCCATAATGGAAAGGTGAACAGAGTAACGGAGGGTGAGGGGGGGTGAAAGATCGGTGAAATTTGACCTTTTGTCTGATGAAAATGTGTAAAGCTTAAAACCACAGAGGCAGATTTATAGCAGTTTGATAGGACTGTAGAGAAAAAAATTATGTTTCAGCTCATTTTTCATTTTAATGACGTAAGAATCCCCACGATCGTCCAATAGAAAACTACCACACCATCATCAAGTACTCTGCATGACAGCAGATGAAACTGAACACTGCTGATGAACAATGAACTCTGACCATAGCTTGTGAAGTCATGTTGGGCCGTAGGAACCTGATAAAACCAGACAACTGCCCACAAACAGGGATGTGCATGATGACACATTCTCCAACTGAGGATGTGTCATGCACAAGCTTCTGCATTTACAATCCTCTTTATAGGTTTCAGAGAATCTCTTATCGCCGTCATCACACCCCTATGTTTGTGGGGTAATAATTCAGCTCAAATGAAAAGTTTGACTGAGAAAAACCTGTGGATTTCTATATTACAGAGCGATTCGTGGGAAGCAGAACAGAGAAAGGTGGACAGAAGAGGCTAGTTTGAAATGACGAGAGGAGAAACAACCCATTGTCTGTTAAGAGGGTATTTAACTATCTGTCCTTTCCTTTCCGTTCACAATAAACCTCTTGGGTCAGCCTCAGTGCCAGAAATAAATTGGAAGCACAAGACAGAGAGAGAGAAAGAGAGAGAGATAAAACAACACATGTTTTGAATTATTTTGTCTTAAGTAACCTTAGCATGGAAAAATGCAGATAACGCAGTCCTGACACTCAGAAAGTAGTTTTAAGGTGCCTTATCTCCCCGTCCCAGAAATGCCCTGATCCCTAATCTCCATGCCTTTCACAAACTCTGCATCCTGTGCACCGACTTTCCATCTCCTACTTCCTCCATTTAAATTAGAATGGGGAATTAACACTGAGTTTGATATGCAAAATGGAGTAAGAATACAACTGCAATCCCTTTAGCATAACCCACAGTATGTCCTGGGTGTCCACTGTCCAGAGGCTGGGAGTCTCTAATTCCCCCAACACCATCATCTTGCAAAAATGACTATTAGATAGTGAGAAAAATTGAGATAATGCATCAACATGTGTAGAAAGACAGGAGAAAAACGTTATATCAAAAGTGACAGCTTATGACTGTGTAAGCATCCCATAGTAGGGGGAAAGACGCTCTTATCTTAAGCTGTTCTCCATAGTCGTTCAAGGTCTTAGGCATCTCTGATTTGTACCTCCTGAGGCTACAAACTGAAGAGGGCATGAAAGGGCCGTGCCTGGTTTAATGTTGACGAATATGGTACGAGGACACATCTGTTAATAAGATGTCAAGAGTCATTAAATTGCTATTCGTATCTGTACTATCCTCTCTGAAATAGATGTTAAATAGTCCCATTGTATTGTGTGCTCCTTTTACCCACAAGGATCAATATGAAATAGATTAGTAACTATGACAGAAACACTCACTAAGCACTTTATTAAGAAAGCCATACAAACACTGGGGAGCCTCAGTTGGAAATAGCTTGAGATTCTGCTCCATGTGGATTACATTAAAATCCATGTAGCAAAAGGGACATGTGAAATGTATTATTCCACATGTGAGATATTACATTTGATTAAACCACATGAGATTCAAATCATCTGAGTTGATTAGGGCTGGAAAAAGCCTGGAGGACGAACAGACCCCTGCAATAAAGAGGGTTTAGATCCGGAGATGGGAGAAGAAAAAGATTCATCCAGCTACAGTGGAACATCTGAAGGAGGCTTCAGGGTCAACCAGCGCTGACCTGACATCAAGGGACAGCGAAGACATACCATGTGATGATGTCATCTATATGATAAAACTGCTTTCATACATACTCAGGTTGTTGTTTTGTGATCATATGCGATCTGTGATTATTGCACTACTGATGTATAACAACTCAAGAAGAGGACATGAGGAGGCGCTGCAAAAACCTCTTTCATGTCATGCAAGCTAAATAAAGAATTAAATAGGATAAATATAGGATTATTTCTGTTGTCACTAAAAGAAGCACATTGCTAGTCAGATAAAAGAGAAATATTCTCATCTGATAAAAAGCACAACTCCTGTTCATCTCACCATCACGCAAAATCTGATCAAGATCTGATTTGAGCTGAATTGTTTGAATCTTTGCTGCTTAAAGGGAAAGTGCATCCTCACCTTCTCTTAGAACAGACAGTCCTTAAATGGTTTGCTGGACAAAGGAACACTGTGTGAGCAGCAAATCTTCTTCACTATAGGTTTGCTTTAACACCGTTTCCTAATGTTTTTATGTGTGACCTGAACCACTGGCTCCCAGCCTTGGGGCCATTTGGGCCAAGCAGGACACCTGGTGGCAGGTTAATGACGGGTACAGAGAGGAAAAAGTGGGATTTCACAGAGCCGAGAGCTCGCAGTCAAATCACAAAATGTTCCAAAACCCCTAACATGAATGAGCCTGAGGGGGGCGTCTGCAATCACATCATTATTATTCATCTTGAGCTAATTAAACTTTTACCGCAGGCACAATCACTCAATCATGATTGGGCCGCAATAGTCATGCAACACATTCAGCTGGAAAACAATAAGATAGGTGCAATGTGTACAACAATGTGCAGCTTTCCCT
>OMNW01014994.1:0-19544 GCA_900303245.1 Selene dorsalis
ACTGTGACTGGGTGATGGGCTGAGCCAGGGCAAAGAATGGACAGCCCGTGGAGAGAGCTGTTTGCCTGTCAGGCCTGGCATGAGCTCCTCAAACTGACCAGTGAAGCCAGAAACTGTTCAAGTGGCAAACATGGACAAGGGAAAAACCTGAGACAACCATTTACTTCTAAGTGTGCTGTAAAAAAACCAAAAAGGTTGGAAAAAAAACAGCAGCAGCTGATGGTCACTTGTAGAAAGATGGAGTTTCTGCAAATTAAAAAAGTCATGAAATGTTGTTTTTTTTTTTTTAAATAAATTCTCACCATTGAGAGGAGGGCTGGGAAGAGCATCATGGACATTTCGCTCTAGAGGGTAGGAGATAAGCTCTGATTGTGGGCAAGGGAGACTCTTTGCCTGGAAACTCTGACAACCTGCTTGACACACAAACACAGAGAGTCAGAAGCTTTTTAGCATCAGATGATAAAATTAGTGGAAATATACGTAAAAGCCATTGACTTACTTGTGGGTATGGAGTACTTCATTTGTGAATCTTTTTTTCTATAGAGAAGATGAACAAAAAGTACTTAAGTGCTGAACACACTATATCATTTCTGGCATGTGCTATGATCATTAGAGCTAGAAGGTTAAGTCAATAAAAAAAAAAAAAACATCAGTCCAACTAAATATCTTTCGGTTTCAGACCTTTGGTCAGACAATCATCAGTATCAACTGAACAGTTCCTGAACACCAAAAATAATTAAGAACAAACTAAACATTACATTTTATATATGCGTTTAAAAATCAATCCCATTCAGAGCATATGAAAAATGTATAAAAAAATAAATAAACAGAATTAATTTATAATAAATTATAGTACCTTCGCTTCCACCAGACTCCAGCCAACAAACAACTGCCGCACATTATCAACCCCAGTACCACTCCCACAGCCACTATCACTGGCTGACTGGTGCCTGCAGGAGGATAAGTGTCAGAGTAAGTAAACAGTTGTACAGGTGTCAGGAAGTGGTGCAGTTTATTGCAAAGCACACAATGGTGACTGTGAGATTAAACGATATTTTCAATTGTTTTAACTGATGTGACAAGTTTCCTTCCCCAAACAGAGTGTTATTCATTTTCGCTGTACACTCAGATGAATTAGAGGGTGATGCATACTCAGTTTTGTTTCAACTAGCACTGGGCCTTCTGCGGGGGTGGGAGACGGGCTTGGGTGCGGCGCATCAACGTTAACTTTGACAGAGGGAGAATCTGTTTGCAGCACAGCAAAACTTGAGATCAGGAATTCTGAACGTCCACGTTAAATGTTACAAGTTGAAAAATGAAATTTATATTCAGGGTGAGTTGGAAGACTAGTAGCTCCTGCTTACCTCCACCCGAGCGGGACCTTGGTGTCATCTTTGCAACAGGACAACCCAGGACCTGGACCTGAGCTGCAGCTCTGCCGTGCCAGGTCAGCGGCTGTAGTCGAACAAACCGAGCCACCATGGAGGGAAACAAGCTGTTGAGAACCCGGAGGTGGCCGTCAGTGTAGGCCTGAAACACCTGGGAACCATAACAACTAAGTTACTTATTCACAGAGGAAACCAGGAATCCCACAGTAGAAACTCAGGAGTGTTGGAGCCTCACTAAGAGCTAAAATCATGTGGACATCACAGAGTCCAGTGAAATGTATACCTTTTTTTCCCTGCTGAGAGCGCCTTTATAAAGCTTCCAGTTCTTTCTGTCCTTGCTGAAAAAAAGAACGTAGGATTCTGTGTAGTACTCGTTTGATCCCATTGTAATTATTCCTGAGGGAAGAGCACACAATGTTTTGTTTAGCTCAACATTTAAGAGGATATGAAAGTGGTCTCATGTAATGCAGAACACCACAATAGAAACAGGAAACTGATATACTTTTTATTGGGTAAAAAATGAATTGCATTACAGTTAAACACTAGTAGATATTTACAAACATCCTGTTACTCAACTCTCTACACATTGGTGCCTAAATAAACGTATATTTTTTCACACATACAAAGAAGTTTTCTTGTCACATTTTCAACGTACCCGTTATCATGCTTCTGTCACTCAGCTCCAACTCCAGCCACGGGTTGGGATCATTGCTGTCTGCTGCCCAGGGTGGGAGCTCATAGCTAGAACCCATATTTCTGGAGGACCAGAACAATCCGTGCTCTTGACTGGATTTCTTCCAGAAAGATGAGGCATTAAAGCCAGAAACAGCCAGGATGTTGTTGCATTCTGTTCAAAGACCACAGGAAGGGATGTAGTGATGACAATAGTTCATTGTGTAACCACGAGTGTTTTTATATAGAGGTAACACACAAGTCATTTGGACTATAAACACACAATAAATGTCTCATCTAACCCTTACCTTGTCGGAACAGCAGCTTCTTTTCAGATAATGATCCCCTGTCAATGGAGGACGGTTGAAAGGTAATCACATAAACAACATAATCAAATATAAATCTGAATTTCACCAAATCACCAAATATCTGATTACTGTATATAGTTGTGTTCACTTTTATGTAATGTGTCCAGCTGTAATGTGTCTGTAAATTATTTGTGTGATGTCCTGTGGAATGTCTTATAAAGTGTCCTGCATAACTGTTATTTATGGTACCTGCCTGAGGACTACGTATGTATTGACGATGATTGATACTTACTGCTGATATGTTGAATAATATGCATTAGGATCTTAATTCAGTAAACTCAGTAAATAAATAAAAAAATAAAATGCGTTTTGACAACCAGTTGCAGCAGACACACATTTTAGAAAGGATCCCATTGGCAAAGGTGGATTCATAGAGCGTAAGACTTCTCCCGCGAGTCACGGTGACACGACCTCCCATATTATCAGACGTAGCTCCAGCATGGACAGCAGACTTGCACAGCACCGAGGTCTGTGGAAGAGAAAAAGTATCAGACAGGAGTTTAATGTAAAAAGTCTAACATAGATTGGCTGGATAAAATGTGGTGTACTTACATCTCTGTAACCGTGTTCAGAGTTCCCCCACACGTCCCCCGTGACATTCTTACATCCAGCAGGGCAGTACACACTGAGACGCAGCAGAGTGACATGTGAAAAACAGAGTTCTACTTAAAGAAATTATATTATGTGATATGGAGAGGTTGGCCACTTACCTCAGGTGCTCCGAGCCAAAATGGGACCCTCGTTGTAAACAAGAAATGAGGTCTGTAACAAGGAAAAGAGAGACACATGTTACAAATCAAAAACTTTTCTAGTTCAGTGTCGGACCCAGTATCTCAGGCTTACATAATACCCCCCGCCATTCACTCAACAACACACAAACAGATACTGTGTGAGACAGTCTAGCATGCTCCGTGTGCTAAATTAGGGGATGAGCGGTCATCGCTGTTGATGTGACTAAGCTCTTTGTTACTGTGACTCTGTCACAGTTCACGAGTACAGCGAATGGTCCTCGTGTGATCACATCTAACAGACAGTGGTTTGTATGTCTGAACACGGGCTTAGCTCCAGACGTTGCGGGATTTCATAAACAACTCAAACACAAAAACAGGAAACTATGATACATACTGTACAGGACAGCTTAGGTCATGCAGAGAAAAGGAAACTTTTTCTAAGTATAGACTAGCATTCAAACTAAACAAGATTAACAAGATTAACAGAAAGATCCACAGGTGGAACCTTAACCTTTGCATTATGCTGTGATTGAAACTAAACAATTCAGAAGCATTAAAGCTATTCCATAAATAAAAGTATGGAGACGCGTGTTAAAATTTGCAAAAAATATGGTCAATATGTGGACTTGATAACTAAATCAACAGCCTCCAGGCTGAGATACCTTATGTTGACAAACACGGGATGGGAGTGGGCTTGCAGTGGTTAACACACTGATGAGGAGGAGGGGGAGAGGAAAAGAAAGGCAGCCACTCCATGCAACAGACTGAAGCCTGAGGCCTCATTCCATTCAGCCTGAGAGAAGGAGTCTGAGTCCTACTTTCACAGCAAACACGCCAGAGCAAAGATAGTGATGGGGGGTGAATGCCAATAAGCGGTGACTCATGCACTCACAACTACACATATGAACACATCAACACACAAGTACACATACACATGGACAAATAGTCCCTCAGACGCCGGGGTTATAAATACACCACTATAAACAATTCAAGCTCCAAATGACAAATTCTAATGTGAATATTTGTGCTCTCAGTGCTCAACACAATTGTAAGAACAGCTTATCATAAACACCATTCACATACTCATACTTATTATAATTATACAAATAGCACTTGCTGTGACTAGCATGGCTTCACATGAGTGTGTACAAATTACTGCCTACCTGAATGCTGGTCTGTGGCATAGGAGAGTAGAAACCCTCGTCCAGAGCGGTGTGGGCCTGACCTGAAGGTTATTGTCACTTCATTGCTGTTGAGAGTCACATTCTTCTGTGTTGCATCAAGTCTCCCACACACTGGACCTGTGAATATGTAGACCCACAAACTAAATATCTAAAAGAGCCTAAGCACAAATGTAGCATATCTTTCTGCACAGTGTATTTATTGTAATAGCAAGGCATGCTTCCAGTACTTTATGATGGACGTAGATGATCCATCATAAAGTGACGGTGAATCCCACCCCACTAATACTTTACTCTGTGGCTGACAGTAGAGGCATGTAGACAGTTACTTTGAAAACATGCATGTATGAACAGCTATACAGCAAAGAAAACAAAATACAAAAGCACTATACAATTTCAGTAGATTCCAATAATAAAAACACAACCTAGGAAATGTTTCAATCTCTTAAATCACTCAACCTTCATTTCAGTATAAAGTCAAACTTTTATGCCCTCAAGACACGACATGATCCACCTGGTTGGAAAACGTGCATCTGTCTGTTGCAAAACTGGGTCTGCCTCCTATACTGATGTGTCAATCGAATGGTATGCCCTGTGTGTATACCGCAATCATAACTGGGTGAGAATCAGTAGTGACATGGAACACAGGATAAACATCTATTCACAGATATTCAAAGGCCACGGTGGAGAAGCTTACCCAGATGCGTTTGCCCATTCTTGTCTGTGATCACAAGGGAGCCATTGCTGCAACCTGGACTGTTCTCGATGTCAAAATCCCCAAACAGGAGTTGCAGCATGCGGCCTTCTGGCACACTAACCCTCCACTTACACCAAGTGTTGCTGGGGTAGGTGCCTGGATAGTTCTGAGAGGCCAAGGTGCCGGACTCTGTGCCCAGCAATGCATGTCCACAGCCATTGCCTGAAATAGACAGAAGTGCAATAATAAGGCTGAGACAAAGAGGGAGACAGTTTATTGACAAAATTCAACAGCAGGATATATTTAACGAACTCTGGTCCAAAATTGTAAACTGGTCTCTATAAACAACAGCTGGATTTAAAGTAAAGAGTCACCCTTCAGGTTTTGTGCCATTTTTTTAAAAAACAAATTGCATTGATAAAGACTGCTTTCACTTAGTTCTTCAGTAATACATGACAATTAAAGGAGAGGCAAATGTTTTTTTAGTGTGTTTAAAGTAGGGCTGGGCGATTACGGCAAAAATCAATATCAAGATTAAATGAGCTTTTTACCTCGATTACGATTAATGGCTGATGAGTTTTCCTCCATGTCGCTTCCATGTAGCAGACTGGATGGAGCGGTGTCACGTGACTACACAGCCAGTTGTATGTTTTTCAGGGGACGGTGCATTAGTAGGGAGAGAATTAAAGGGGGAAAAAACGAAATAACTGTCACGGGCCAGATTACATCGGTTAGAGGCTCTAAATGTCAGTTTTGATTATTTTTCGATTAATTGCCCAACCCTAGTTTAAACTGAATAATTTATGTTATAGACTGGACTGTAATCATTGTTAAGTACTATAAATCACTCGTCCTTACAGTGCATGAAGGCTGATTATAAATAACAAATACATTCATAGTAGATTAATCTCTCTGGCCATCTTCTCAAAGGATTAAATGTCACATTAAAATTACCTCCAAGAGCTAGGAACCAGTGAATTATTGAATGGGTTTGTTTTATGATGTAAAAAGACTACATATTGTCAAATGTGAGTTAATTGACCAACATGCTGTTTAGTGTTGACCTCATCGGTCAGCTAAGGCACAGTCCTAACTACAGCAGCTGGTATATATCAAAGTATTTCCAAACCAACAGCTGTGAGAAGAAGCATTATCAGCTGAGCACCGTCATCTTAAGCGAGGGAAAAATCCCACAACCGCAGACAATTTCATCATTTGTTCATTTGATTAAATACACTTGGAGCTTTTTAAATGCCACATTTCGGGACAGATGAGTAATAAGTCTATTCTCAACATGCACAGCAGACCAGGGCGTGTTTATACTCCTCTAATCATAACTGTGAGATGACACAACTGCTGGTGTAAGAAGTGCTCATCTCCAAAATTCATTACCTATACGCTGGATATACCTCCTAATGATTAGAAATTAATTCAATAATTTTAATGTGTAAAAAATGCGATGAATATTCTGAAGAAAAAAAAAACTTCATTATTTTTTTAAAACTTTGAATTAGGCTCCATAGGAACACTGTTTGTTTAATGTTGATTCATTACAGCTTTGACCTGTGGTTGCTGTGACTAACACTAGAACAGGATTGGACAAACACAAATATTTAGATTGTCCAACATCCCCGTGGGCCACAGAAAATTTGTGAGTCAATCTCCACAATGGCCACAGAGATAAGTGCTGTGGGGGCTGCAGGCTCAAATCCTAACCCTAAAATGTCAAGTTCTGAGAATGGTCAAAACATACAAAGGGCACCAGGGTCCATCGAAGCCTAGACATCAAGCCTGTCTGTGTCTTCCATATAAGGCTCCTGGAGGTTTGTTTGGGGGGAAAGCAGAGGATAACCTTCCAGTTACTCTGTGTCACACACATCCTGCATCACACCAGCTGTTCCCCTGTTTCCCAACAGCTCCTCAGCCCCTAATACCATAAACCTTTGGATGTTATTGCCCCTCCTCAAGTCCCCAAAGGATTCCCTGGAAATGCCACAGCTACATACTGTAACTGTGGGCAACAGACCGTGGATCTGTCACCTTCCGGTGGGAGGCCACAGGGGCAGCAATACTGGGGAAGTTCTGGGTGGCTGGTAATCTTCCCCTGTTCACTCAACCTTTTCACCTTCAGTCTGTCTCCAGGCTGGTCTGGGTTCAGCCTGTTCTGACCAGTTCAAAAATTCTGATGGTGAATTACAGAAAAGTGGAGTCAAACTGGGTGGCAGGAGAGCAGACAGTCAATCAGAAGCACCCCGGCAACATTGTTTTCCACCTGAGGCTTTGCTGGCAGGTCCTTACAGGTCTACACTAGTAGACAGGATGTTCACCTGTGCTACCTGTCACTACACTGCCTTATTCTGTCTTGTGTGTCAATCACGACGTTACAACACAGAGGATGAAATATTTCCCCTATACCCTGGCCCCACCAAAGTTCTTTGCATACTTGTCAGCAAGTACAAAATGATTCAGAATAAATAATTGACCCGGGACTTAATCATCCATTGATGGGAGGAAACCAAAGCCCCTGGGATGGTCAAAAACAACCAAACAGATCTGTGGTATGGCTGACTTTTAGTCATAGTCTGCGGGGACATAAATTGTTTTTCTATTTGTCTACAGCCACTGTGATTCATACTGCACATGGACTTAACTGCTGTTATGACAAAAACCTGTGGGAAAGGTAAGCTTCTGGCTGGGATCAGTAGGTAAACATGGACAAGGGAAGAGTATGTTAAGAATGCTGCCATGGCATTACATGGTCGACCTTTGAACCTACTTCGATTTGACATACAGTATTTATTATTTATCCACTGCTCTCCCCACACACACACACACACGCACGCACGCACGCGCACACACACACACACACACACACATACACACACTAATGTATGTTTCTTGTGGCTCATAAAAGTAGAATCCAAACGAGAACATGTTAAAGCTGTCAACCATTGTATCTGACGGACCTGGCATCAGCTGGAGTTAGTTGTTCATGTAAAATTCAGTAGCAGATATGATTAATATCTAACTTAGGTAGGATGCATATAAAGTTACAATAATATATTTCACAAGATAAAAAAAACAACCTAATTTAATTACAATAAAATGGCAATGAAGCTGTTGCAGCAGCTCGTGAAATAACGTCTCCCGTCACAAAACGTCAACAAAAACGTAAACTAAATGGTCTTTCTCTTACCCTCCTGTCCGTGAACAACCACGAAACAGATGCTTAAGGTGAACCAGAAACCGGTAATGAAAGACTTCACAGCATCCCCGATGTTTTCACAATTTCCAAGCATGATTTCCAAAGCTCTGTGTAGGAAAAGTAAGGTGCAAGCCCCGCAGGCTCGAAGCTCTGCCTTCAGTAAAAAGTTGTAGTACAAAGTACTGCATATTTACTATTGGCCACGGGACTCAAACTCGACTTCTCATTGGCTGGCGGGGAGTGCCAATCAAAGAATCCCAAGCGTTCCATTCCCAAATATGGGTGGTATGATTTGTAGGTGTATGCTGATCTGAGACCAGTCGGCGGCAGCAATAGTACGCAATGTTATCTTTGACGCTACTTAAGTAGCTGGTTCATGGATTCGCCATCTCAACAGGTTGGACATTGCGTTTAAACGTCAAAATGGGCAACTTAACAGTCTGAAATACGTTGTCCGTGTCTTATCGACACACCTACATTTCTTTTTCCTCAACTAAGAGCAAATCCTGCCACCTCCCGGTGAAACATGGGCACTTACAAATTCACGACACGCAAGTGTGTATGAACAACGTTTATTGCATGACAGACCAACAAACACGAAACCACACGAGTGGCAATTAAAACTAAAAAGTGTGTGTTCAGTCTGAAACCTACCATGAGGGAACCGTTCATTAAAAAAAACGAAAAAAACCTCTCCACTGTTCCCTTTGGGAGTGGAAAACATGTTTTGAGGAGCTTGAGGTCCTCCAGCCTGTGCACCACCATGGCTCACAGGCGCTCAAACCCAGCCACATAAGAGCAGTTTGACCGACTTACACATCGCGTGCGAACTAACCGCTTCTCGTGACAGCGGGACAGATGCTTCTCAGGCAAATGCTGCCTTCACTGCAGGAAGTGTAACGAAGCAGCACGGCGCATGCTCTCGTACCTCTCTGACAAGCGGAGGATGAATTATCTCCTGCTGTAAAAACGGTAAGTAAAACTATGACAGTATGAAAGTGGCAGGTAGTGTGTTGGAGAGTTTTGGTGTGGACCCGATGTGTGTATGTGTGTGTGTGTATGTGTGTGTTATTTTTTTTGTGTGTGTGTGCACCCTCTTTGGAGCAGGAGCGCGCGCCGTCGCACCGTTGTTGTCCGGGGTGTGCGTGCTGCCGCACCGACAGACGTCAGTTTGAGTGGGTGAAGGAGGGTGAGAAAGACACGCAACTGTCCGTGTAGGAGTTGGTGATCCAACAGGGGGTACTTGATATATTAAACTACTGTATGCATACATCAGTGCGGAATCTGCTGATCAGTCCTTTGTATTTTGCTCCTCAGTGCATGGAGAGGTTGTCTGTTTGTTGTTTTTCTACCAATTTGTGAATTGTATCTCTTCCATTTCTTTATGTGCTATTAATATTGACGACCAGTGGATCTCACGCCTCAGCTGCTGCTTGTGTAGGACTGAGACATTGTTATGGCTCGAGCTTTGATGTTGTGAGAATTCATGATTTAGCCTTTTATTCTGTCATCAATTACTGAGGAGGGAATTTACATTTCCCATTTCGCAATTCCTCATGACAGTAGTTCTCCAGTACACAGTTTATTCACATTTGAACCAAAATTCATCTGTTTTTTTGTTAATTAGTTTTTTGTTTGTTTGTTTTTACCACTATTAAGGGACTGTGACCGTCAGAATATGTATAGGGTACAGATGCTAATTTCCAGCAGGTCCAAACAATGGACTGTCTCTAGGGTCTGATATCTTCCTTGAATTTGATGATTTGCTTAATATGACTTTGTAACAGCGCTCCAAGTATTTCTTCAACAGGTCTGTCATTGCTATCATATTTGTTGCAAAAACAGTGGTCTAAAGAAACATCATGAGAATGAAACAGCAGGGTTTCATTTGGAAGATTTCGGGTTTATTAAAAAAAAACTCCACACATTTCTTTAAACTGATTTCAGCTGTTGAGGCCACTGAGGCTATTTAATTGCTGACATTTTTTTTTTTTTTTTACAATTCAGGCCTTATAACCCAAGTTTTAGCTGTTGTTCCACCATCTAGGATATTCATATACATTCTCTACAGCAATGCGTGAAGCAGAGCCAGCCCATGTGAGGATTATGTCATTTTAAGCTCAGTATGGATTCATTTCTATGACAGTCGCATGCAAGAAAAGACTTGGCTTGGAAGGCTTTCATTGACTTATGCATTAAGTAGCATCACTGCGTGCATGTGTGTGATCAGGATGTTAACATGCGTGCTGGGCCCTCTCTGCGTGCAGCTCTTTGGGGAGGGGCGATGGCGGCTGCTGAGGTCGATGTGTCTTCAGGGGAGCTCATGACAGTGAAGCAAGAGGAGGGGGAGTCCAGTGGCAACAACCATAAGACTCAAGTCATCCTGCACCTGCAGCCCATCCTGCATGGGTAAAATGGTTCATATCATTAACGAGCCACAGATGTTTTTGCATTTGAAGTGTGACAGGGCTATGCACTCTTGTGCATAACAGATCTGTAGAAATGCATAAAATGATTTCCAGAATCATATTAATGCATTTTCCTCTACTTCTCGTAAATATTGAGGAAACCTTCGAACACCATTCTCCATCATCTTTGGCCTACATTAAACTGATTAGAATCAGTTTGAACTGATTAGAATCAGTTTAATGTTGGCCAAAGTTAAAGAATGCAGCAGCAAGCACTTAAAATTCAAAAAATGTTAGACATGCAGTAGCTATTCCCACATTGTGCTGTTAAACTCAACCATTCAACATTAAGATTGCATGCAATTCAGATTATTTTATATGTGAAAAAATGTTGCCCTCTGCAGGGTAAATGATGACATTGCCATTGACAGTGGCACTACAGTCCTGGCCATAGAGACACATCATGGTAAGTGACAGTGAGATATTTCCCCTCCCTGTTGATCTTCCATCCCCCAGAAACAACTGTTTACATACAGTTAATGTATCATGTGCAATAATCAGTCTCTTGCAGCATTTTTTTTTAGCTGCAGTTGTTATTTAGAAAAAAGCAAATTACTCAAGAGTAGTGGTAGGCATTTGATTGTGTTGTTCCCAGACACTGCTTTCATTAGTGACTGGGAATGTGGCTTGTAGGTGGTTATGGTTGTCTTTTTGTTCTGTATTGTTTAGAAGACAGCAAAGCAGAAGGAGAGGAAATTGAGTATGGCTACCCAATCACCTGTGGAGACAGCAGAGCGGTTCTGCTGTTTAAGAAATTTGTGTGCCCTGGAATCAATGTCAAATGTGTGAAAGTAAGTTGACATATTTAGTGACATCAAAGGATAGTGAAGTATTAATTCATTAATGCTGGAGAGTTACTTCAATACACATGATTGTTCTCACACCTTTTTTTTTTTGCCATGTCAATCTTATTTTTCTCTACACTTACTTATATCAGCTTTCATAAAAGCATTGTTTCTCTCTTACAGTTCAATGACCAACTCATCAGCCCAAAGCAGTTTGTACACCTGGCAGGAAAAGCCACTCTGAAGGACTGGAAAAGAGCCATCAGGCTGGGAGGGGTTATGCTTAGGTAGATGTTTGAAATTAACACACAGAAAAAAAGCTGCTCGAGAGAGACAAGTGTGTAACTCCAAATGACTTTCAAGACAGTCCTTCACTTGTTGTGTCGGTGCTAAAGTGCCAGACTTAAAACACCTCAATCTAATGCCGTCATCTCACTCATATAATTACAATCTTTGCACGTCTCTGGAGCCTGTCTGTGTCGGGGTTTGCCACTACATTCCAAAGGTAGTCGGTAAGCAGCTTTATCCTGGTAGCAGGATCAAATAACATGCAAGCAAGGCCGCTGAGTAAAAGTTCTCACCCCCTTGTCGTGTTTGCACTTGTTCTTGCTGTTACTGTGAATCAATAAACCAGGTCAATAGGCAATATTTGTTCTTTTCATCTTTATTCCTCCAAAGGTCAGATCAATGGGCTTTGTGGCAAACAAACATCTAAGAAGCTACTGGGATGCTACCACAAATTTAATCCATACTTTAAACACCCTTGAGCAGCTGGGAAACAAAAAATATTTTCTCGGATGCTTTTAACCTCCTTCTCCCCACACACAGAAAAATGATGGACTCCGGCCAGATAGATTTCTACCAGCATGACACCGTGTGCAGCAACACCTGCCGCAGCACTAAATTTGATGTGCTGATCAACAGCACGAGGCTTCCTCCAGGGACCTCGGTGCAGCAGAGCCCGTCAAGTCTGGCTCCTGACCCTCTTGGAGGACAGGTGCCTTCGCTGACAGGTAGATTTTAGCTGGCATTTAGTTTACTACTTATTCCCGAACATATGCTTGGGGGGGCTGTAATTATCATTGAGATGACGCAGGCTGAAAACTTTTAGAGCCACCTGGATGTCATTTATTTGCACTAAAAGAAGGAGATTTCTTGACATGTCTTTAGGACTTTATTGAAAACAACGAAATGGGAAATAAGATGAAGATTCAAGTAAAAATGCCTACCATTAAGAGTATTCAGATATTTTAATGCACCAACCACTGCAGAGAAAAAAAAAGTAGACCAAAAAACAAAAAACAGATGGCGGTCCTTGGCAGTCTTCCCTCTGCCTACCCACATTCATTTGTAATATGAGATGTTTATGCGCTGTATTTACAGTATATGCCTGCTGGTTCTTTTTTCCATTTCAGAGATTGTGCATGAGGCAGCAGAGGTAGAGGAGACTATGGGGGATAGGTTCAGTGCAACAGCAGAGTGGAGCCCTGGTCCAGCCCGGCCTGTAAACCCTGCCACAGCCAATGGACATGCAGCAAAGAGAAAGAGGGCCGACACACCCGGTAAACATAAGAAAGGATATACTAGTAACTGTTAAGCATCTTGAATAGGTTGAGGATATGAAGAAAAAGACTAGGTAGGTAGGATGGATAATATATATTGAATATAAGACCTCTGCATTCTTTAGTGTATTTAGCATTTATTGTGTAATATATTTGACAAAGTAGTTATCATCTCAAAGTAATATTTGTGCGCAGTCTGTTGCTTCAGAACCAGCAACAGGGGGCTTCATTTAATTCCTAATGACCTGTGCTTACGCAATACCCCACACAGCAGGAATGGGAGCTCACCTGCAGTGCTCCTCTGTGGTGTACCACAGTTTTATATCTGCACATGGAGGTCACATGTTTTCCTGCCAGGTGTCTGTCAAGTAAAGTGATAAACTCTGGAATGATGGAAGTTGCATTTACTGCTGCTATTAGCCATTTTTGCCAGCTGACCCAGGGCGGTGTCCTGGGGGTAATTTAGGAAATATTCATTTTTACTACAGAGGGAGGCACAGGTTCAGCCCACTGACCTTCAGTCCTCCAGAGACTATGCATGAGTTAGTCATGTCCTTTTAAAGGAGATGGCCCTTCATCTGCAACCAGGCTTTATCCTGATGGATGAAAATGGTAATTAGCAAGGAAAAGAAACACAGCCTTCAGTCTAAAAATGTCTACCTCCACTGCATAAATAATAAATGATTACTATAGAATATTAGCATTATCTATCCACAGTCCTTGTCTTGTATCATGCCCCTTGCTGTCACTGTTGTTTAACACCTGTGATACACAGAGCCACTGAACCTCTGAATCTGCAGTTGTGCAATGGTATTCCGTCCCTGCAGACTGGCTTTAAAAAGTTGCTGACCCTGCCAGGCAAAGAGTCATGTCCCTTTATATTACCATCGACAGCATCTGACATTTCTAAGTGTGGCTTTTTCTTGCACGGGCCTAAGTTTGATTTAAGGGCTTTTAAAGGTGACCTGATTAGGCATTGTTCCAGCTGGACCACAGAAGGTAAAATATCCTCAAGTAATCTTTTCTGTGAATGGCAAATTGCAGAGCCTCACTGCACAAGCAGTATTGCCTGTCAGAGGGCTTTAAACAAATTGACAACTCTGAGTAAAGGCACCCACCCAATAACTATGCTCCTCTATCTACAGAAATGTGCTGCGTCCCATTAGTGTACATTTCCGACATGGAGAAATAAATGAATTTAGCTTCAGATAGCTGCAAATGGGATTTGGAATATTTTTATTTGGCACATTACATTTATCCTGACAGACATTTAAGCAAACATGGAAGTGGACACATTTCTTACGAGATAAGATATCAACTACCCCTGACATTTTATCACTGTAATATACTCAGCTTGTATTTTGCTCAGTTTTACACAGTTCCCAAGTAATTTGTCATCCGCTCTCCAATCTGCGATGTCCTTTTTCTCCTCATAGAGCACCGCTTTTCTAACCCATTTTTCTACTTTCCTCTCTCCTTCTATTATCCATTTAACATCCTCTCTGCAAGCGCTGCCCTTCTCCCATTTCTTCAACCCCCTCTATCTTCTCCTCATTGTTTCTCCAACCTTGACACTTCCTTCTATGTTTCTCTTTTCACTCTGTTGCTCTCTTTTCCGATCCTTTGACTCTGTTCAACTCTCAACCTTTCCCTGTCTCCCCACTTTATCGCATTTATCTCATATTTCTTCTTTTTTTGCTTTGTTTTGTCTCTGGTACTGTCGAACTCCACTGCTCACAAAGGAATGCATCCTTTTTTACACTTGTAAACATCACTTCTATGACAACTTTCTTTTATTCCTCTGTGGCTCTTTGTCATTGTCATACAGAGCTCTATACATGCCATCATAATATTCCTCATAACTTCTCTAGATGGAGTACTCAGCCTGTGGCAGGGTGTGTCAGACTCAGGGCTGATGGGGGAGGTCCTGTCCAGTCTTCAGACTGAATTCTTAGCCACCCTTAAAGGAATGGAGGTTCGCAGCGAGAGAGCCAACCTGCAGGAGACAGGTGAGTTCTTGCAGTGGGACCTGTCTATCCACTGGACTGTGAAAAGAATTGCTTTAAATTTAGTCAAATGTCAGTCAGGGTAAGAAAAAAGACTCCAATAGCTAAATCCATGTACATACATTTTTTCTTGTAAAGGGACCCTGAACAATTTGTTATAGATAAACTGGTAAAGAATGGTATTAATCACTTGAGACTTGTAGCTGATGTGTAGTTGATTATTTTGTTTTGTCAGATGCCTTCATGCTTAATTCCTTGTGCGAGATGTTTGGGCTTTTAGAATCAGTGAAGCAAACTCTGGACCTGAGGCGCAGCCAGAGTGAAGACAGCAAAATCCATAACAGTATTTATGGTGAGAAAGCTGTTCAAGGCAACATATGGTGCACATACAGTGATGTCTGATTGTATTGTAACTTGTAATGGCATGATTTCTTTTCTTATTAGTGTTGGATGAAATTTTTGAGGAACGAAGGAAACCAGGCTTTGATAAAAGAACATCCCACAAAAGGGCTTCCTCAAAACACCTTCGATCTCAACGTCAAAACCCGTCAAACAACCAAACCCAGAATGTGCTGTCACCCGTGAAAACAAGCCAAGTGACCCAGCGTCTCTCTGTTACTGGTTTGTCTGCTGCATCTTACGCTCAGCTCACCATCAACCCTCAGCTCTTCACCCATATCTCTGCCTCCACTGGTCAGCACCACCATATGGACAAAGACAGTCAAAGTACTATGCTGCAGAGGCACCATGTGGTCTGTGAGAAGAGGAGCCAGGAGAAGGGTCACCAGCAGGGAGAGGAGGGAGCGGAGGAGGAGGAGGAGGAGGAGGAGGACACCTCAGGGATCTACAAAGAGCCTGGGCAGAGGACTGCAAAGTCTCGAGAAGCCTCTCACCTTAGAAGTGAGGAAGACGAGGAGGCAGAGGGCTTACATGACATTGAGAAGGTGATGATAGGAAGAAAGGCATTAAAGAAACAGAAAAGTAAGTAAGAGAGAAGATCCCAGTGGGATGCTGGAGGACTAAGTGAGTGAATGTGCCTGAGACCTGAGTACTTAAAAGATGCAAAAACAATATTGCTTTGAAAAATATTGCTTTTTTCTTATCTGCTCATATGTTCACTGTTGTTATTTTGGCTGAGTTGTGGTTACTTCAGTGGTATTACAGGAACAAACCTGTTTCTGCATTGAAGTGGGAAATGGCACAGAGACCATTTGGACATGCTTTCCTAACATTTAACGAAAACACTCACTAAAAGTAAAATGATCAGTTGATTCAGTGCTTAGCTGACAAACAGAAAATTAATCAGCAACAGTTCTGATAAACAATTAATCATTTAAATCACTTTATTGAAAAAAAGATTCTTCTAGTTCCATCTCAAATGTGGATATTTGCTCTTTTAAAGTCTTACCTATGTCTGACATTATATGCAACATTTTACAACATGTCACATGATATGTCATGTCATGTCACATTCTTGGAGACTGCAAAGGGCATTTTTCATTTTACAATGTTTGGATATTTTATATAGATAAAATTTACAGAGAAAATAAGTGATTTAATTGAGAATGAAAATGATACTTAGTTGCAGCCCTAAATGACAAAGTTTTCTCCTGTCTATTAGATGTGGTATTTGAAACCTGGGTAGTTGTGACAGAA
This sequence comes from Selene dorsalis, assembly GCA_900303245.1. Lineage (NCBI taxonomy): Eukaryota > Metazoa > Chordata > Actinopteri > Carangiformes > Carangidae > Selene > Selene dorsalis. Next base: position 16,720 of record OMNW01014994.1, read on the forward strand.
CTTTATATAAGTATTTAGAAATCTGTAAATATATTTGATTCTACCTTACAGTCTCTGGTGATAACATTTTCCCTTATCTGAAACTACTTGGTAAGTTTTTCACCTATTTGTGACAATTTTTTCTCAATACTTTTATAATATTTGTAATTTAACATACCTATTTTGTGAGTTAACACGTGTGTTTTGAATTTTTTCAAATTTGGATTTTGTGACATCTTTGGCACTCTGGCTTGTATTTAGGCCCTTGAAATAATGACTAAGAGCTAGATCTATGCACCAGACACTCACTGCCTGAAGAGTACGCTATTGTTAATTTAAGACAGTGAAAACTATACATAAGTAAGTATTGTGACTGTTGATATGTGCTGTTGGTTTATACAGGGTACTGTGTTCTCATGTGCTCTCCTTTTATTATAGAAAAATTATAAAAGAGGAAAATATTAAAGTGTGACCTTGTAAGATATTAACACATTTTCAATAAAAAAACCTTTACATTGAAAATTTGAACAAAAGCTATGTTTTAGCAGCTCAGTTATAAATTATGTGAATAACTTTTGTTGCCGTGTTACTGGCTACATTATGGCTAATTCAGCAGTACAAACAGGGGTGAAAACATTGACACTGAGGACTTACCTTTCCCAGCATGTCAAACATGTGGTTACATGACACTCACGGGTGTCAAACAATCTTTTTTTTTTTTCATGGAAAATCTTTTGTGATTTCACTGCCTGGTAAGGATGAAAGCAAAGCAGTGTTTTTTTGCTCTGTGTGAGTTGTTCATTTATTTTTTTGAACACCGTGCAGAATGCCAAGCCCCGCGTGATCGACAGTGATGGTTTGATAGCCAGCTTTTCACAATTTCCTTCAGAACTGTAATGATGTGTTATTATAAATTCATGCACAATGCTGCCTGTGTAGATGTATTTGTTTGTGAGGGGTTATGAGTGGCAGCTGATAAAATACTCGATAAAATGACTTTCATCATAGTGCAGCTGTCAGCATCCCTGCTAAAGCCTTTCCTGTTGTTGAAATTAAATAGTATTTTGAAACATCCTGTTACTGCAAATTAACCTGTCGTACAGTTGAACAGATTCACACCAAAATACACCCTAGTTTAAATAAATTGGTTCTTTGTGCCTTGAATACCATGGCACAAAATGGCTTCTATGCAACAAGCAGGTGTAATTACAGGTGTAAGCTTGGCATATGCTGTGCTGCTTTGGTTAAATTAAGCAATTTTCTGAGCAGTCCATCGTTCATCTGTCATTCTGGACCAAACAACATTAGAGACTGAGATATGCATTCATATTGGAAGCACTAGTTGTGTCTATTGGCTCTCTTTAATTTAATGCATGACTTTAATGTTCCCACACAACAAACAAAATGAATGATGAATAGCCTAAGTAATGGTGTCTTGATCCAATCAGTGGTCCTCGAGCCACAGCCTAATGTGTCAGCCCGGCCACATTTTAACACCAGCTTGGTTTTACGCACGACGACCAGCTGCAACATCAGTACTTGTACAAGATGTTAAAAAGCCACAGATGCCTTGGAAGGTGTTAATCAAATACAATGGGACACATTGCAGCATGTGAGGACTACAAAATATTCATAACCATGAGGCTTTTACATGTGTTGAATAGGACCGTGGCACTGAGAATCCGGCAAAGAGACATATCAAATTTATGGTGGCTTTTCCACATATTCTCCATTTTTCCATTTTCCAATTTACAGATTGCGCCAATGCAAAGCTGCACACGCAATGACACGAATGAATGTAGTTTGCACCTGTCATTGGAAGGTGTTATTCAGGTCTGTGAATATATGACAGAAAGCTGTGAAACAGTTGCTAATACGACAAGAAATACATAGTGATATGACTTTAAAACACGAGAATGATTGTATTATTATTAATGCAGGTGTTGCTTTGAAAACAGAAGCCTCTCTGCAGTTCAAGGGCATGTAGCTGGCTCGAATAATGAGTATTTTCTCAACCTGCAGCCACTGCTGTCAGACTGATAATACTGTGCCTGTGATGCTGGGTGCATGGTGACAACTGCTAGGAGCTGCTGGGTGTGTGAAGATGAAGTAACTTCTCATTAAAGTGAAGATAAATGGATGAAAAGGCAGAAAGAGATCATCACCTTGTCTCTGTCTCCACAAGACAAACTCTTGTCTAGCTCACTGCACTGATTTACATTTATTTAATATACACTTATCCTAACCTTTTATCCTGACCTGACACACCCAGCTCCATGTCTTATACGTAATGAAAACAAGTCTTGCGTTTCCTGGTCTGCACCTTAACCATCACTGTAACCCAAATCCCAACCACAAACCTTACCCTATAATCCACACCTGCCTGACTTTGACTTTAAAATCCACTTTGAAACATCAAACAGGCCTTTGAAGGAGTAAACATTGGTAAAAATGTGCACACTTTTTTTTTTTTTGGAATTCAAGTTTTTATTGAACTTTTCAAAGGCTTGGTACATGGCAAACTAAATATGTTTCTTCATACAGGAACAGGTAGTATATAATTAAGAATTAACTCTAGCGACCGACTTAGCACATTTTTGTCTCAAAGTTAGGCAGCAAATACAAAAGAAAGTGAGTACATAATAATATCAACTGATATGTACATGTACCATATCTGTACACACACATGCTTCTGCATACATCATGGTATTGGGGTATACAGTAGTACAGGATCCCACTTGGGGGAAGCACAACAAAACTAGAAAACCAGAATCCTAGTGGGGATCATTATTTACCTTTATGTAGTCCCAAAACCTGGCCCAAGGGGTCACCCCCTCCCCCCCCGC